>JANHFT010006454.1:54529-66573 GCA_032467955.1 Pseudoxenodon macrops
GAGAGAGAGAGAGAGAGAGAGAGAGAGAGAGAGAGAGAGAGAGAGAGATTGGGCAGCACTGTGCAATTAGCAGTCATTTTTGAAAACAGATTCAGCTGGATAATTCTTAAAGATAATATGTGGAGATTTGTGTCACCCAAGTAGCTGTCCCCAAACGTAGCAGCCTTGCAGATATGTGATAACTAGGTCTGAATACTGTATATCATTGTTTTAGACATTATAGATCTTGATATTCTTAAACTAAGTTCTTAAACTAGTGCAAATAAAAGATTGACTTGATTGCACCAAAGATGCAGATAGTAGTCCATCATTCTCTTTCCCACCGTGGCGGGATAGGTGCATATATAAAGGCTAAATGAAAGATGAGAGACAGAAACGAAATATATTACACTTTAATCAAACCAAATTACAAAATATTATCCTTGCTTTGCACAGAATGACATGTGTTGATAGATAAATAAACACGGCATTCCAAAATAACTTTCTATTGCAGAAACAGTAACATAAAAATACATTAGTGCTAGTGATTCATACAACCCAATGTGCCTCTTGAGGGGAAAAGGAGGTAAAATGGGTTTGAATTAAATCACACTCAATAGTCTGGACAGGGCTACAATGCTTGAGACAGCATCTAAAACATTTGAGGATCCCTGGCTTATGAGGTAAAGGAAAAAAAGCCGCAATAGCATGTATATCCTAGTTTACGTGAACCGAGGTCTTTGATCAAAAGCCATGGTAGAACAAGCAATAGCTTCATATAACCCAACAACCAATCACTGCCTTTAGAGGTGATACGTTACCCTCATGACTCATATATAAGCTTGGAGGGTTTAACTTCAATGAATTTGTTTAATTACAAAAAGCTGTCCGGTTTGGTGGCCATCATTGTATTTTTAATAATAAATTGTATACATCTGGTGAGAATAAGTATTTCAATTCTTCATTGAAATCTATTTGATGAGCCAAGTCTTCTGACAGAACAACAAATCAGCCTCTCTGGAAGGAGTGTTTTTCCGAAGCACTGAAGAAAAGCCATGCATTGTATCATTTCTAGCACACTGCAGCCACCATCAAAAAATGTAAATATTCACAGGACCAGAAGATACAGGGAATGAAATAGATCTCACCATTTGGTCTGCTGCAGTGCTTATATAGATCTGGGTATGCACTATATATAGATATGCAGGCCAATCTAGCATGGCAGTTCTTATGCTTTCGCACACATTTTGTTCAACCTAGGTCAAGCTGAACTAAGCTTTACCTCACCCCAGTAAACACACTAAATGCATGGGAGATGTTTATTTAGAGCTTCTGAGCCTCAGGAGCTGAGGTGCATATCAATGCCTTGTTCTTGGAAGTCCTGCTTGATCTAACCCTGTTCCTGGCTACAGAGAAAGCAATTCAATCAGATAGAAGTAACCAGCCTGCTTTGACACAGTGTAGTTTCCTTTGACCCGTACAAGTCACGTGATATACATAGGCCACATAAGGCTTCCAAAGACTTTTAATATATTCGCCCGTCCCTCTCATTCCTATGGCTGAGCCTGGTTTTATTATAAAAGGGGAAAGAGAGTTCTAAGGAATGCTTCACCATCTTTAAAATCACCCCTACTATTAGTAGGAACAAACTGTAGCTCAGCTACGACATATACAGCAATATTTCTATATAGCAATGCCAATAGCACTTAGACTTATATACCGCTTCATAGTGCTTTACAACCCTCTCTAAGCGGTTTACAGAATCGGCATATTGCCCCCAACAATCTGGGTCCTCATTTTACCGACCTTGAAAGGATGAGTCAACCTTGAGCCCGTGAGATTTGAACTGCCAAACTGCAGCTAGCAGTCAGCTGAAGTAGCCTGCAGTGCTGCACTCTAACCACTGCGCCACCTCGGTTCGTCCATGATTCCATGAAGATACTGGTGGAAAACATAGTTGATTTGGGAAGCTTTGTCCATTTAACAGAAATGATGACTTACCAGATGGAAAACATTGCCAATGAAATTCAACACAATTTTAAGGGCTTGAATTAACTTCTGGAAGTTTTCGTCTTCTGCATCAAATTGACGTCCAAAACTCAAAGCACATATGACATTAGAAACTGCATTTAGCACCGAAAATGAAGGGTCAAATGGCTGCCCTGCAAATGAAGATGTTTTATAATGAATTTTTAAAGAAAGGGGCTTCTATGGGGAGGATGAAGAGAATTGGGACTTGTCAATTATTATTTTTTTAATTTAAAAAATAAAATGCATCTGTTTTTATTTGAAATAGTCAAAAATGGGAAATATTTTTTTTCAGACATTAAGCCATTGTCATTATTCCAAATTACAGACCTTTTGTTTGTCTAAAGTTCTCCACCAACGTCTGAGCCACATCTTCTATCTGATGCTCAATGCTTTTCTTCCCCAGGCCCAGCTTCCGCAGAGAAGTGACGCCAATATGTTGCTGCTGTTTCCAGGTGTAGCCATTGCCGAAAAGAATTCCTGAAGGCATCAGCAGATACAGATAAATGATTCCTGATAACATTCATGTTAAAAAAAACCAGGTCTAATTGTTGTCAAAAATCTGTTGGATTTTTGGCAAGAATGCCAAATAAATGAACAAAACGTTATAAGAAAAGCTTAGCTAGCATGTGGCATCCATCATCTTTACCTGACAGATTTAAGTATCAGAGGTGGGTTCCTACCGGTTTGGATTGGTTCTACCGAGTAGGTAGTAGGCCGCTGGTGACGTAATGGAGCCGGTTCTGCTGCTCCGTGGGTGCCGCCATCTTTTTTTGGGATTTCCCCCCCCCCAGATTTTTCTTCTTCTGCGCATGTGCAGAAGCCGAGTTTCCGGCACTGCACATGCGTCACCATCTTGTTTTTTGGGGAATTTTTTTGTGTGGATTTCTTCTTCTTCTGCGCATGTGCAGAAGCCGAGTTTCCAGCACTGTGCATGCGTCGCCATATTGTTTTCAGCCTTTTTTGGGGGGGGGGTATTTTTCAGGGCTTTTTTCTACTGCGCATGCGCGCACGCACAAGGTGCGCCCACGTGGCGTAGGAAGCAGCGAACCGCCGGTGATGTAAGTTACAACCCACCCCTGCTGGAAAGCATAGCTAAATCAGAAGGTGTTTGGAGTGGCTTGTCTGTGTTGGGAGTGTGTGTGAGAGGTATTTCCTTTATTCCTTTCAGGTTTTTCTTGAAAGAGAGGAATGAGTAACTGGAGTGAGTTAATCTTGCCCGCTGGGAACGTAAGGCATGATGAAAGGCCTGGGGAAATTTCTGAATGAGCAAGTAAAGCAGAGGTTGGTTCCTACTGGTTCTAACCAGTTTTTTAGGACCGGTAGTAACTCAGTGATGACATCATGGAGCCAGTTTCTTCCGTGTCTCCGTGGGCGCCGCCATTTTGGATTTTGCTTCTGTGCATGCGCAGAAGCTATTTTTTGATTGTTGCGCTGGGTGGGGGTTGGGGGTTGGTTCCCCGGGCATGGTTTTACTTTGAGGCGTTGCTACCCCACTTCACCATAACCAACTATAGGAACAAGTTCTTTGTATTGTGTTTTTCCAGGTTTTGTGTGTGTGTGTGAAACGATGCAGCTATTTTGTCCTAAAGTTTATAATCCCATTCATAGCAGCTCAGCAGCTCCAAAAAATAGGAAAAAAACCAGAAGTTCCGAAATCCCTTAATAATTACATTGTAGAGATGACTTCGCATCAAACAATATGGACACTCTTAATTAAGCCTGGACCGATAAGTGTTCTACATGAATTACAAAAAAAGAAAGATTTTTAGGATCTGGTCCTTCGTTCAGTTCAATTTCACTTTCTCAGAAACTTCAAAACCGTTGAATGTATAGTTTTAATATGCACAAAAGGAATTCTCTGAAAATGTATCTCGATTCATGGATGTGTAAATATGAGCTCTTTGAACGGAGGAGTGCAGCATACCCTGTTTCCCTGAAAATAAGACCTCCCCGGATAGTAAGCCCAATCAGGCTTTTGAACGCATGCGCTAAAATAAGCCGTCCCCTGAAAATAAGCCCTCCCCAAAACACAGCAGCAGCGATGAAATGACCATGCTCGCTGCCTCCTGCACCTCAAAAATAATAAGACCTCCCCGAAAATAAGGCCAAGTGCTTAAATAAGACCAAGTGCTTTAAATAAGACACTGTCTTATTTTCAGGGAAACACGGGTACTTTACTTTTTCGTCTTTGCATAACCTTTTGGTGGGTTACCTGCTAATTGGTCTTAGCTAATTGGTGCTGATTTCATCCTAATCAACCCGGGTTCTCTTTCCAGCAGGTGGGAGCATGATGGCAACCCTGGCCCTGCAGCTGGTTGGGCTGGCACTGTCTATCCTGGGCTGGCTGGGCTCTATTTTGGCCTGTGCCCTGCCCATGTGGAAGGTGACGGCTTTCATCGGATCCAACATCATTGTGGCACAGGTCTTCTGGGAGGGGCTGTGGATGAACTGCGTTTATGAGATCACTGGTCAGATGCAATGTAAGGTCTACGACTCCCTACTTGACCTACCCGCAGACCTACAAACCGCCCGTGCCTTGGTGGTGATCTCCATCGCCATGTCTTTCCTGGCTTTCCTGATTGCCATCTCTGGAGCAAAGTGCACCCGCTTTGTAGAAGACCCCAATACCAAGGCCAAAGTTTTGAGGACAGCTGGCGTGGTGTTCATCCTAGCTGGAATGGCGCTCCTCTTTCCTGTCTCCTGGTCGGCAAGGAACATTGTCAGCAACTTCTATAACCCACTCATTCATGAGGCCCTGAAGAGAGAGCTGGGTATATCACTTTACATAGGTTGGGCCGCTAGTGCTTTCCTGATCCTTGGCGGAGGCTCATTCTGTTGCTTCGTTCCGCCAAAGGAGGACAATAAATCCTATCCAATGAGATATTGGACAGGAAGACACCCTTCCGCCAGCAGCTATGCCCGCAAAGACTATGTATGACCCTTCTCGGAAAAGCTACCCCTCCCCTCCTTACTCCAAGCCTTGAGAAAAGAAGGATTGGCTGGCAGAAAGGACTCGCCTGATGCAATGATGTCGCAGAACGTAAATCTTGCGATGCCAATCGCCTGTCAGGCCTTCTCTTCACTGAGCACACACTGACATGACGTGTGACACCAAGAGAAAGTTCGCCCCAGCCATTTGTACCGTTTTTATTTGACAAAGAAGTATTATTTCGTGGTACGTGACGGTTTCCTCAAAGGAGTGCTGTGGTTTGACGATATGCCAAGAATTGTATCAGAAAGATGAATTAACTCAGGCTTTGGCCACAGGTTTTGGTTTTTTTTTGGTCCAGTAGATGTAAATTTAAGAGCATGATGTAAGGCTTGGCTAGTTCCAGAATTGTTGTGGGCCGAGTGGCATACAAATTGGATAGATATAGATAGATAATAGATAGATGAGAGATAGGTAAGGCTGCCACGGTGGCTGTGAGTAGTCATCAGATGCCTTTTTTCTTAACACCTCAATACCTCTTCTTGCATTTATCTCTGTGTATATGGACACATTTCCATAGAAAACATTGTGGAACAGACATCCACTCTTTTTGTTTTCCAAGAATATTATAGCGTCTTCCTAAAACTGAGAGATATTCCGTAGAAGGGGAGGGAAAGAGCCAGAAGTTAGTGTCTGAATTTGAAGCTTCCGGTGTAGGCTGTATTGGGTGGGATGAAGACTCTGATTGATGCCAAGCAATTCCTTGGCATCAGGTTGCCTACCTCTGGCCTGACCTTTTTTTAAGTAAGCCCTTCAGGTATGTTGCTCTACATACAAATTAGGGCCTTTCCCCAATCTTTGAGTCAGCAGAAACCTACACCCGCATAACATTTGCTGGCTTAATGTGGATCCACCTCCTGCATCCAAAGCCAATTGGTGCCATGTACAGGTAGTCCTTGACTTATGACCACAATGGAGCCCAAAGATTTAGTTGCTAAATGAGACGTTTGCTAAGTGAGATTTGCTCCGTTTTACCACCTTTCTTGCCACTGTTGAGTGAATCACTGCAGTTGGTAAGTTAGTGACCCGATTCTTAAGTGAATCTGGCCTCCCCATGGATTTTGCTTGTCAGAAGCTCGCAAAAGGTGTTCACGTGATCTTGGGACACAGCAACGGTCTTAAATACGAACCAGTTGCTAAGCATCTGAATTTTGATCACATGATCATGGTCACATGATCATGGGGATGCTTGAAAGGGCGTAACTGTGAAAAACAATTTCACAGTTTCACAATTAAGTCATTTTTTTCAGTGCCATGGTAACTTTGAACACTCACTAAACAAACTGTTGTAAGCTGAGGACTTACCTGTAGTAGGGTCCTGATTGATCATGAGCACAGAATGTTAAGGAATGGGTTTGGTGCTTTCCTTTGATTTTCCTCCCTTCTCCTCCAATTAAACATATCCAGCCCAAAGAATAACGTCCACCAGCCATTCTCCTTAATGTGAGATGAGGAAGAGACTTGAGGAGGGAGGGAGTTTTGATGGATGTCAAAATTGGGGGATTTAGCTATCAGTCAAAAAAATTTCCTAGTTTTGCACAAATGTTTTGCACGAGTGAGGTCAAAATAAACCTAATAGCTGAAAGGAGGCTTTGTGCATTTTGAAGTTGGAAGGACCAGAAAGACAGCTCTTCTACTTGGTCACAGAGTTCCCTCTCATCTCTGTTCAGTTGTTAAGTTCCTTGTTCAGTTGTTAGTTGGGCTTTTCTTTGACGAAGCACTCAGCCAGTTCCTAACCCCCCTCTAACAGATGTGATGACAGAGAGACAATGGAAATAGAGCTAGCCAATTTTTAGAACTGCCAACCATCTCCCAATAGCTGATATAGGATCCCACGTTCAAAATCGGCCTCCCAAAGTGTGCAAAATTGAGAACCTCATTTGAAAAAACTGGAATTACTCACTGCCAAAATTGGGGGGAAAAGCACCAAAGACGTGAAGGGAAGGGGAACGCCCACAGCAGTCTAAAGCAGGGGTCGGCAACCTTAAACACTCAAAGAGCCACAAAGGCTCTAACTGAAAGCCCCCCGTTCTATTCTGGAGCTGACTGGAAGTCTGGTTCCCCCACCATAGAGTCTCCTCCTAGTGTGGCCTCCTTTTTCCTCTATCAGCCCTAACAAAAAACTCTATCAATTGTGGAGCTGACCTGAAAACCCAGCCCTTGGCATAGAATCTCCTCCTGGCACACCCTGCTTCTGCCCCAACCGGAAACTCCTCTCAAAAGTGTGGTGCTGACCGGTGACAGGAAGCCATAGCAGAGGGATGAGAGAGCCACATGCGGCTCCAGAGCTGCAGGTGGCTGACTCCTGGTCTAAAGTGACTGATCCTATCTCTTAGGGGGTCATCTGACTGTGCCAATAACGAAACAGTTGGCGAAGCAAAGCAGATTGCACCTACAAGTAGTCCCCAGTTTACAGCAATTGGTTTAGCAACGGTGCTAAAAAAAAACACCAAGATTTACAACCAGTTCTCTCAATTATGATTGTTGCAGCATCCCTGAAGTCACACAATCAAAATTCAAGCACTTGTATTTATGCAGTTGCAGCATCCCAGGGTCTCGTGATCACCTTTTGCAATCTTTTGCCAGGGAGTTCCTGGCAAGCAAAGCCAACAGGGAAGCCAGATTCACTTAAAGACTGCAGCCCACAAAATCATGAAATTGGGTGTGACTCATTTTACAGCTGCCTCAGCAGTGGAGGTTCTGGCCCCAACTGGGATCATAAGTTGAGCATTACCTGTATTAAAAAAGCCCCAGGTTGCTGCCTGATTAAGAGGAAAAGCACTACTTAAACATAGGGACAGATTGGACTAGATGACCTACAAGGTCCCTTCCAACTCTGTTAATCTGTTAAGTCCATTAAAAGCAAATTTAAAGCTGCCTCAGGTATGGTTTGGGGATGAGATGAAGGCAATATCGTGAGATAACGTCAGAAAAAGAGGTTGTTGGGGTATATTTCCCTCATGGGTTAGATGCAAGTAGAAAATGATCTCGCTATGGAAAAAGCTGTTCAGGTGTAAAAAAAAAAAATCTAGTGGAGAAATTATGATATTGAAAAGCATTATTGGATGAGATTCTATTTATCTAGGTCTAGGATCACATTATTTTCCTTTCCATATTTTAAAACAAATATGACTTATCAAATAATTTGTTGTGAGGGCTATCCATCCACCCAACCAACCAGGGGTGGGTTCTAATTTACCTTGCCGGCGGTTTGCTGCCTCCCTCGCTGTGTGGGTGCGCCATGCGCGCACACCCCGTGCGCATGCGCAGTAGAAAAAAACCCTGAAAAAAAAAGTCCAAAAACAAGATGGCGACACATACGCAATGCTGGAAATTTTTAAAAAATTGTCTTTCCAAAAAAAAAAAAAGGACGAAAACAAGATGGTGATGCATGTGCAGTGCTGGAAACCCGGCTTCTGTGCATGCGCAGAAGAAAGAAAAACCCGAAAGAATATTTTTTTTCAAAAAAAAAAATCCCAAAAAAAGATATTGGTGCCCACGGAGCAACAGAACCGGCTCCGTGACGTCACCAGCGGCCTACCACCTACTCGGTAGAACCGGTCCGAACCGGTAGGAACCCACCTCTGCACCCAACTCAGAATCTCCCATCCTAGTAATCCTTCTATTCTCCTTTTCTTGTGTATTTTGCTCCAAATTTTTCTTCTGATCAGGCGTTGGTGTTTTGCAGACGTCCCCTTAACTTTCAGAGTCCAACAAGATTTGCATAAAAGCCGTTTCTTTGTCGCCTCTCAATTAGATTCACCGTGCACCAAAGGGACATGTGATCCACCTTGCGCACTTTGATATTTTTTAAAACAAACAGTTACGAAGGGGAAAGAACAAGCACAGAGGTTTAAAGGCCTCATAAACTGGGCACAAACTGAAGCGAGAACGACGGTTGCTTTTTAAATGAAACCACGTTGAAGTAATATTGTCTCAAGAGGAGGAAGTGGTTTCTAGAGGGGAGTTCAATCTTGGCTAAGGACTTCCTGAAAGGGATTTTCAGTCAGTTGCACAAGCAATTCTAATTGTTTGCCTGAGAAAGGCAATCCTTATCAAGATCTTTGTCAAAAGGGTCCATCCATTGTTCTGTGGGCAGAAAACAGGACAGCTGTACTGTATATAAGGGGTGTGCCTTTATGAGACCGAAACCCTAACCCTTGGCCTGTAAGCAGAATGCGCAGGAAGGGAAGAAACACATGACAAAATATGGGGAAGGCCAGGACAAAAATTAAATTATACGGAATGTTAATTAAAGAAATTGTACTTTTATTGTATTACATACTCTATTCCCATCATTTTGCCAACAACTTAAGGTTTGCAGCAGGGGTGAAATGCAGCCAGCTCTATCTAGCTCGCGAGAGCTGGTACGGCCGGTGGCGGGTAGCCGGTAGCACCGGCAGCAGAAGGCTCCGCCCCCCACAAACTGGGACGTCATTCACGTCCCGGTTTTGATCCTCTGCGCATGCACATGTACCTCAAATGGAGTAATTTACAGGATGCATTCAAAATACTGGCATCCATGACTTCCACGGAATTAAAATTTGGCGAGTTTTATAAAACATTTTATGACATAAAGCATTTTAGCACCCAATACAAAATATCATAAATCTCTTCTGTGGTCCACTTTTGGTGCTTGACTATAGCAAGGTCAACATGGACTCCTTTCAAGGTAAGTACAGCTCAACTTACAACAGTACTTTTAACGAAACTTCAAAGTTGCAGGCGTTGAAAAAGTGACTTCATACTGTTTTTCTTTTCAGACCATTGCAATATCTCTGTGGTCACGCGATCAAAATTCAGATGCTTGGCAACTGACTCGTATTTATGGCAGTTGCAGTAACCAGGGTCATGTGATCATGTTTGCCGACCTTTAGACAAGCAAACTCAATGGGGAAGCCAGGTTCACTTAACAACTGTGTTTACTAACTTAACAACTGCAGGGATTCACTTAACACATGTGGGAAGAAAAGTCATAAAATGGGGGGAAAAATCACTTAACAATTGTCTTGCTTAGCAACAGAAATTTGGGACTCAATTGTAGTCTTCAGTTGAGGACTACCTGTACATCTTTACCCTGATTTTTAAAAAAACTTTTCCACTATACTAGAAACTCTGCCATTATTGAAGGCATTGAGGAATCTGATAAGGAAAATTTCTTTGAAAGGATGACCCAATGGGTCACAGCATGTCTCAGGCTACTCAAGAGGTGGGTTGCTGCTGGTTCGGTTCTATAGAACCATTAACGGAGATTTGCCTCCGCTCCCCGAACCGGCAGCAACGGCTGGCTGGCCACGTACCTGAGCCGGTTCTCCGGGAGGAAATTGGTCCTCCCAGTGGAAATTATCTCGAAAATAACCCTCTGTGCATGCGCAAAGCCTCTTGCGCATGTGCAGAGGGTTATTTTCGAGACAATACCTGGATGCGATGTGGGGGGCACGCTTGAGCGCAGCGAGGGCGCACATGCAAAACATGCACTTCCGTCGTGACCAGAACCGGTAGGAAAGGAAAATAGAACCCACCCCTGATGCTACTATATGATGGATATAGTATTACCAGATGGGTAGAATGATTCACACGAAATGCTAACACTCTAAAACAGGGGTCTCCCCCAGGCTGCAGACCGTTTGGAACCATAAAGCTCCATTTTTGTGAGCGATGGGGGCTCACACTCGCTCGTGAAGCTCCATTTGTGTAAGCGGCGGGCACACGCACCTGCCACTTGTACACATGGAGCTGCACGTGCTTTCACGCGTGCCTCCCATTCACACAGAACCATTCCTTCCCCCCCCCCCCTGCTAGGTTGTCCAGCTGGAAAAGTTGGATACTGCTGCTCTAAAAGACTCCCAAATCTAAGGTTAACTTGAGCCAGCTTTGCCCATGTGTGTGATTGCATGAATGCACCTGGCATTAACTGGGTTCCAACTTCTGCATGAAGAAGCCTGCAGGTGTATCAACCTAAACCTCCATGATTAGTTTGATGGTCCATTGTCCACAAGTCCAAACTTTTTATGGAAGGCAGCTCAGGGCTTTAAGCCATCATTTCCTTCCTCTCCTATCGGTCTGCCTCCCCATAAACTCTTTTGCCTCCTGGAGAGAGAAACCAACCTGGCAACTCAGAATTATCCGGGTCTACAAGACAGCAGAACCATTTTTGACAAGCACTCTCAATTTTCATAGACCTGGTTTCAACTTGTTTAGTGGGGAGGGGACACTCTAAATATTCTGCCCTAATCACTTTTACTTTTGGATTCAATGCTTTTCCATTCCATGACGATGATCTCTGTTGTTATACAGGTAGTCCTCAATTTACGACTGCAATGGAGCCCAAACTTCCTGTTACTAAGCAAGACAATTATTAAGTCAGTTGTGCTCCATTTTATGGCCATTTTGCACAGTTGTTAAGCGAATCACTGCATTAAGTGAATCGTGTAGTCATTAAGCAAATCTGGCTTCCCCTCCATTGACTTTGCCTGTCAAAAGTCGGCTGGGAAGGTCACAAATGGTGATCAAAGGAACCCAGGACAATTCCACTGTCATAAATACATGTCGGTTGTCAAGTGCCCGGATTTTGATCACGTGGCCACAGGGATGTTACAATGGTGTTAAGTGTGAAAACTTGTCATAAGTCACTTTTTTCAGTGCCATTCAGGGGTAAAATACAGCCAGCTCTAACCGCCTTGCGCGAGGCAGTAGGGCCGATTGCGCAAAGCCCCAGCCACCCGCACCAACATCATGACATCCCTCTTTGGGGACGATTTTCAGGCTCTGCACATGCGCAGGATTTGCGCATGCGCAGATGATGGCACATGCGAGCAATGTGAGTGCGCGTGCGGGACGCGCACCTTTCTGAGTCGGCAGGGAAGGTAAGTGAATTTTACCCCTGGTGCCATTGTAACTTTGAACGGTCATTAAACTAATGGTTGTAAGTCAAGGACTACCTACACTACTATTACTACAGTTGTTTTCCCGAAAATAAGACAGGGTCTTATTTTCTTTTGACCCCCGAAATAAGCGCCTGGCCTTATTTTTGGGGAGGTCTTAT
>JANHFT010006455.1:9635-20446 GCA_032467955.1 Pseudoxenodon macrops
GCTCCCTGCAAAAACCATGAACTACCCATGGCGAATAGTTAGTTAAAAAAAAAAAGCTTTTAAAAAGTTTTTTTTAAAGGTTCATCAGCTATGACAATCAGATGTGCCACCGATCGTGGGAACTTTTTTTTTTTTAACTTTTTAAAAGCATTTTTACTACAGGTTCTCCGAACTGGAAGAATTTATTACTACCAGTTCGGGTGAACCGGGCAGAACCGGCAACATTTCACCCTTGATATATCCACAGTGCTGACTCTCAAAAGGCATCTTATAAAAACAGACACCTTAACAACTAAACAGATAGCAACATTAAAAAATGTAGAATGGTATAACCTGCTTTGAAATATACATTCTGAATCTTCCTCCTTAACAAAAAGGACCAGTCCTGGCTCAGTTGCAATAACAGGTGGTTTCTGAACATAGATCCAAAAATAGTAATGATTATTGATGTAATGTTATTTGTATCATGATTTACAAAAGTTACAAAATTGAAGATTTGAGCATAAATTGGCCTGTATAGGAATAGGCAATTTGGTAGGTAACTTGGGCTAAGTCATGTAAGGCTCTGTATGCTGAAGACAGCACAATTTCACTGAGCTATTTCCACCCTCTCTTAGACCAAATGCCTTTCGTATTCCATTGCTGTTGCTGTTGACCCTATCATTTAGTATGTGAACCTGTAATGGGACGAAATTCCCCAACCAAAACACCTGCTAAGGGATGAAATAGATTTTTCCCTCCTTTCTCTTTCCTCATATGATAGACTTCAGGTACTTAGGAGAAACCTGGTCAAGGGAAATGTTATTCTATCTTTCTTAGCAATAACTTTCATAAACTGGGGCAATAACTTTCATTTTTCATAAAATGTCCTTTCACTCAAATTAACACAAACCTGGCACTCAATGAAATGTCATATGGAAGGAGACAGATTCCTTTCAACTAGTTACAGAGGCAAAGCAGCTCCAGCCTTGAAATAGGAACTACATGCCATCCAGATAATTTTCCTCTCTGTCGTTCCTCCAACTGTCAATTAAGAAATGGATATTTCCCTCTTCCTGACCCACAACCCCTCCTGGCTTTCTCAGAGTAAATAGGACAAGATCTCCTTTGACCTGGTCAGTTGAAGGATTTTTATTAAATGTATATTTCTGGTGGTTTTTTTTCATATACTTGTGCAATTTGGAAGAGATAATACTTGTTACAATACTATATAGAAATAATGGGAATGTAATGCACTTACAGTAAGGATCAACAGGCAGGAGGATGGATTAACCCCTGCTAAGCTTAGTAACCTTCCTCTGCATGTGCCACAATTTATTTCTCCAGTAATTTACTGCAGCTGCACGGAACAATAAAAAAACTATGAAAAATGGGAAATGGGATATTTGGGGGAGAACTGCAGATGGGCAAGTATTAAGCATTTCTCTACTAAATTTCCCCTGCAAGTAAATCAGCACTTGTTACCTCTGGTAAACATGGACTGCAAGGCATATAAAAGTTGTGTTCAAATACAGGCTAAGGTTTACGTCAAATATTGGGAAATGATGATTCCAAATGGCACTTGCACACAATGTCCTGATTGGAAGTAAAAGTATGGATAGTAAAAATCTAACTGGAAAGATCTCTAAATCCATCCATTTCCTTGGCCATGCACACCTCATTCCAGAATAATATCCAGGGAATTCTCCTCATAAACCTGTTCACTAATCTTGCCTTTGGTGTTATTTATTTCTCTTTTGGTTTAAACAAAAGCAAACAAGCAAAAACTACATCCTTTATCAGCCAATTGCATTTATCTACCTGGTAAAGAGCAAAGAAAATTATTGAATATGAATATGCTGTTGAACAAGCAGTTACCTAGACAAAAGAGATTGAAGCTTTTTTAAAAAGTTCAGAACAGATAACAGATAAAGTGGTTCAGGCATAAGCCTCCTCGATTCCTGAAGTATAAGAAGGGAGATAATAAACCACACAGACCTGCAAGATTACGGCCATTCCCAATAAAGTTAGCCTTTCTTGTGGCTCTCCTAGTCAGGTTTACCTAATGGGACTGACTAGCCTACTTACAAAGTTAAACTTGATTTTTATGAGAAATAATTGGCAACATTATCTTTTTTTAAATTTCATCTGGTGAAAACAGACTCTAATATACAAAGATAATCTTAGTAAATAAAGCAGTTTTATTCTCTGTCTGCTTAAAATAATCAGTAACTCCATAATGAATTCAGATTATGTCTTCCTGTGGGCAAGTGCATTACTTTTTCCAACTTGTGAACTGAAGCATTCATCAATTCCATAATGAATAAGGCCATAATGGATTATTGCAGTGGTGCTGTTTTTAGCAAACATTCAGTATTGTAAAACTAAACAGTTTATATTATTTCATGCACCTTATGACCCCAATTGAGCCCAAAATTTATGTTGTTAAGTTGAAATTTGTTAAGTGAGTTTGCTCCATTTTACAACTTTTCTTGCCTCATTTGTTAAGTGAATCATTGCAGTTCTTAAATTAGTCACACAGTTATTAAATGAATCTGGCTTCCTCGCTGACTTTTCTTGCCAGAAGATCGCAATAGGAGATGACATAACCTCGGGACACTGCAACCATCATAAATGTGAATCAGTTGCCAAGCCTCTGAATGCAAATCACATGACCATGCAGAAGCTGCAAAGGTTATAAGTGTGAAAAAGTGTCATAGGTCACTTTTTTCAGTGCTGTTGTAACTTTCAACAGTCACTAAATGAACTGTTGTAACTCGAGGACTACCTGTACTAGACATTGGTAGCTAGTTCTTTCTGTGATGTTTACAAGCTGCATATGTGTCCAGGCCTAGTGTCTGTCCCCTGCAGTTGGAATTCAGATAAATATTACTTTGTTAAATAGAAATCCTATTAACCGTGATCTAATTTTCTCTATTAATTTGTTCCAATTTTTTATATCAAATCTTAGAGAAAATAAGTGATGTCACAAGTCAGTTGTCCCTCTCCTAACATCCGGCTTACTAAATACTTGCTAAAAACTTAATTCTTACTCCACCCAAGCCCTATCCTGCTTTCTGGTGCAGGTGTTTTTACAGGAAACCACACACATGAGATACTGCAGAAATTGAATTTCATTTCCTCCTCAATTTGGTTTTAGCTGAATTTGCCACTTATATATAAATACAAGATTTTAAAATTATTTAGGTTCACTCTTCGAACCTCCCTCTCCACATTAAATTTTATATTAATATAGGCCTATGGAAAGGGAAGCACAAAGTGAACAGAAATCAAACATAATTATGTAGGCTTAGATTAGAAGCACAACTCTAGGATAGATCTAGGTGATATCACAAGCAGAAAGTTAGCAAGTGGGCTATAATTTATACTGGAGAAATTTAAAGCAATTTAACACAGCCACTGCTACTTTTCCACAAATGGCCCATAATTGCTTTCATTGAAGGTACCAAGGACTTCATGAAAGAAAGATCAGCCTAGCAATGGAAAGTGCCACAGTAGCATTCTGCCCTGGGCATACTAAAGTGCTGAGGAATGGGGTAAGGCAGTTTCTGCTGCAAGGAAAGCAAGTTGCACATAATTCCATTGTCACAGACTGAAATCTGGAAATGTATGTATGTATGTATGTATTTATTTATTTATTTATTTATTTAGTTTCTATCACACCTTTATTATTTCTTCAATAAACAACACAATACATTGAAGATACTTAATAATCCTTCCTTCTCCTATTTTTCTCTACAACAATAACCTTGTGAAGTGGGTTAGGCTGAAAGACAGTGACTGGCCCAAGGTCAACCAGCTGGCTTTTATGTCAAAGGAGAGACTAGAACACATTGTCTCTCACTTTCTCTCCAGGTGCACTAGACCAAGCTGTCTCAAATAACTCCTTTTGACTTACATAGCCAAACTGGAAGTAAACAGGCTCTATCTCATAACAGTATCAATAATCTGGGACAGGGGTCAGCAACCTTAAACACTCAAAGAGCCATTTGGACCCATTTCCCACTGAAAAGAAAACACTGGGAGCCACAAAATCCTTTTGACATCTAAAATGAAGACAACACTGCATATATCATTTTTACTTTTATGCTATTTATAAAAAAACTATAGTGTGTTGCATTTATGAAATAAATGAACTGCTACAGAGAAAATAAATTTTTATTTCTGCATGCAACAAAAACATTTTGAACTCCCCCCCAAAAAAGATGGGTTGAAAAGCTCAATAAATTGTGTGCTGGTGGGTGTCGCACATTGGCGGTTGTGACACATATTTTGAGCAACAGGGAGCCCGCAGGAGAGGGATGAAGAACCACATGTGACTCCAGAGCCATAGGTTGCAGACCCCTGGTCTAGGATCACAGTGGCTGGGAACATAGCTAAGAAGCATCCTAAATGCTAATCTGTGAACTGTGCCAAGATAAATCCTAACTGCTCTACTATAGGTTTGTACACAACTCTACAGATCTTACTCAGAAGAATAATATCTATTGTACCATTTGAAAAAGACAATCTGAAAAGACATATAATTGACATATCACCTGCTTTTAAGGATATTCACTCTTTTTCAAAATGTAATCTTAAAGAGTGATCTGGAGTTTCTACATCTCAGAAACAATCTTATTAAAACAATAAAGAATCTAAGAATGTGTAACATACAGAGAAGAGCAGTAATACTTGCTGATATTCTTAAGATTATATTCTATCCTGTTATATTGTTATATTGTTATGTAGTTGGTGGATTATCCATACTTAATGGATAGATCTGGCGGAGGGAAGAATGCAGTGGATTACCTAAGGTTTCATCTTGGGCCCAGTACAGTTCTACTTTTAGGCAAGAAAAACCAAACGCACAAATATAGAATAGGTGGTAGCTTGCTCAATAGTAGTAACAGTGAGAGGGTAACAGTTAAATATAAGCCAGGAGTGTGCTGCAGCTACCAAAAAAAGCCAAAGCAGTACTAGGTGCATTAACAGGGGGATAGAATCAAGATCATATAAAGTGTTAATACTGTTTTGTAATGCCATGGTAAGACCACACTTGTAACAGTGCATCCAGTTTTGGTCACAATATAAAAACGATGTTGAGTCTCTAGAAAAAAATGCAGAGAAGAGCAACAAGGACTAGGGGACTAAAGGCTAAAACATATGAAGAATGGTTGCAAAAATTGGGTAGGTCTAGTTTAATGAAAAGGATTAGTGTTGATAGGGTAGCAATGTTGAAATATATAAGGGGCTGCCACAAAGAAGAGGGAGTCAACTTATTTTCCAAAGTACCTGAGGGCAGGACAAGAAGCAATGGAAGCTAATAAAGGAGAGAAAAGAACTAAATTTTCTGACAGTTAAAACAATTAATCACTGGAACAACTTGCTTCTAGAAGTTGTGGATGCTCCAACACTGGAGGTTTTTAAGAAGATACTGGACAGCCATTTGTCTGAAAAGATATTGGGTTTCCTGCTTGAGCAGGGGGTTGAAATATAGGATCGCCAAGGTCCCTTCTAACTCTGTTAGTTTGTTATTCAACATCTTCATAAATGACCTAGATGAGGGGATTGAAGGGGCAATATCAAATTTGTGGGTGACATGAAACTGGAGGGAATTGCCAACACTTTGGAAGATATACTCAAGAAGGATCTTGACAGACTTGATCATTGAACTCCATGCAATAAGATGCAGTTTGATGGTATAAATATCAATCAGAATAGAGCTGGAAGGGACTTTGGGGGTTTTCTACTCCAAGCCCCTGCTCAAGCAGGAGACTATATCATTTCAGACCAGTGATTGTCCAGTAATTTAGGCAGAAAAAATATGAGCAGGTACAAAATAAGGAGTGACTGGCTCTACAGTAGTGCCTGTCAGAGTCCTGGTGGACTATTATTTAAGTATAAATCAGCAGTGTACTGCATTGTACACTGTAAAATTCTACAATGCTGTCCTAGACTGCATCAACAGAGGAATAGTATCAAGATCACAAGAAGTGATAGTACTTGGAATACTGCATACAGGTATGGTCACCCCAATACAAATAGATGCTGGCACCCTAAAAAGTATGCAGAGAAGAGCAGGAAAGATGATAAGGGGTCTGGAGTCTAAATCACATGAGGCAATGGCTATTGGGACTAGTTATGTTTAGCCTAAAAAGGAGAATTGTTTTTAGGTGACATGTTAGCCATCTTCTAATACAGGGAAGATGGGGTTAATTTAATCTCCATAGTACTTGAGGGCAGGATAAGAAGTAAGGGATGGAAGATTATCAAAGAGAGATCCAATTTAGAACTAAGGAGGCATTTTCTGACAGTGGAAACACTTAACCAAAGGAACAACTTGCCTCATAGAGTTGTGGGTGCTCCACTGTTGGAGATTTTCAAGAAAAGCTGGACAATTATTTGTCCAGGCTTATATAAGGATTCCTGCCTTGGGCAAGTGGTTGGACTGGAAGACCTCCAATGTCCCTTCCAGCCATATGATTCTGTGTTTCTAAAATTCTACAATTCTGTGATTATGTTCTATATTGGTTACTTAGCTACAATAAAAATCTTAATTTTGTCTTCTGCATTTGGGTAAGGGTATTATTTACTCTTTATTATGTACATTTTAATGACCATCTCTTGAATGTTTTATACAGTTTTTAGAAATATATATTGTAGAGATAACTAGAAAGATTAAAATTCCAGCTCTAATGGACTATGAAATACCCAGGTCTTTAGCAGATCTCCAATTGCATGTTATTTTCTGTCTCCTCATACAGTAATGCTCCTTCAAGTGTCTCCCCTTATAATTGATTCAAAATGTAACAAATCATTTTCACACAAAAAAATTGTGTAAGACAATATCACTGCATAAAAATGAAAATTCAAATCTAAGGAAATCTAATCAGTCTTAGACTAATTATAAAACTAAAGATCATTAAGTTTAGACAAATATTTATAGATAGTACTTGATAGATAAAATAAGAATTATTTCTCTGGTTCATATTTGCTGTGTTTCATATAAAAAAGCTGTAATCTATCTGGTTTTGAATTTAAAATGTGTCACATAGGCTCCTTGTTCTGTGAGAGAAAGGAAGATCTATGCATACCAACAGGTATACTTCTCCTTTTTCATTTCCCCCCAATTTTTTTTAAAAATTCATTACTAGGTTTGATATCAAATGGTAAACCTTAATGATACCCTGATCTGCATTCAATCATTACAAAATATTGAAGCACCTGTCCTGACAATAATAAAAATGCTATGGTCTTGTAGAGAACCAAACAAATTTGAAGTTGGATGGGAGATTCCCCACTTTAAAAAAAATCATATTCTTTCTATATCCCATCTCACCAGAAACTTGGGACATATCTTGAGCCTCATCTGTTTCCATTTTCCTCAAATTATCTGGAAAAAAAAAGAGAGAAAGAAAAACCTTAAGCTTAATGTGAAATATAAAATCACAGGAGAGACCTGAGAGAACAGAAAGAGAAGGGAGTTGCTATTTAACTATGAGATTATCTGCCAGGACTAATGTTTTTTTCCCTTTCTTTCCTATCCTGCATATTTGTGGGGTATCAGCCTGGTGCAGACCTTGATCCTTTTAAAAAGAGCATTACAAAGATTTATAAAAATATCATTACAAGCACAGGAGGACCAAATTTGTTATTTATTGTTAATTTCCTACTGCATAATAACCCAAAATGCAAACTGACTGCAACAAAATTAAGCAGAAAATTAAATGGCCCTGGGTCATTGTAGGCAAAGAATTCATTCTCTTGGCTGATCCATAGTTATGTTCTTTCTAATTTACTGAGCATGCATCGATGAACCTTGAGTCAGCTTGGTGACACGCGTACAATCAGCAATCAAAAACCGAAGCAATTTGCTGAAGAATGTCTCATTTACCCAGGCAGGCCTGCATATCTGAACAGCAACCGCTACTACCTCCATTAATAATGAATACACCTCAAGCAGTGGCAGATGGGCAAAACAGCAGCTTCAGTCTTTTGGCCCTCTCTTTTGCAACCATCTTTGCTTCAAACCACACCAGCTTTCTTCCACATGGGGAATGGAAGCCCTCCCCAAAATAGCAAACTGAACCCTGGAGAGAAAAGGAACTTAGGTTTTTCTGTTTTACTGACAGATGGCTTGACTCCACAGATATGCAACAAATAGTGGGAAGCTGCTTGCCCTTCTGTTACAACATGTAATGTTCCAAATAAAGTTACAAAGTGGTCACAAACACCAGGGAGAAGCATGCCCAAGGTAGTGAGGCAGAAATAAAGCCTAGCTCTGGCCTTGGAGCATAAGGCTACAGGTCTGAGTTCTCTAGAGTCTGTATAGACATCTGCTGGCTCTTTCACAAATAAATAAATAAATAAAAATCAGGTATTCTCAGCACACTTAAGAATAAACTCATTCAGTAACACAGGTAGCCTCTTTTAAGAAATGCAGTTCAGATCAGGTTCCCTTAGACTTCTCACCTTCTTTAAACTACTAAGGGCTTTATCCAGTAATTTTTTAAAGACACTTACAGAATTGTAACTTGATAGAATTGTCACAGAAACATTGGAACCTGTCTTTGAAGACCAATATACAAATGATTTCTAATAGAATACTGTTTTCTTCAGTTGGCTAGCTTGGGACTTGACATGAAATCCCTATTTTCCTTAGATTACAAAAGAAAAGTGTCATCAAATTCCAGTAAGCCAACAATACGGTAGGTGGGTTGCATTTGGTTTGGTGAGTCAAATGTTATGCTGCTCTGAGCTATTGGATCTGGATGTTGGGAAGGCTTTATCGAATTCTGGACAAACTATTTATGACTTTGTCTGAACTTAGGGGATTTCTATAACTCCAAAGTGTAGAATGTAGCAGTCAGGAATGGCTTGTGGAATCCATTTAGCACCAGTTTGAAAGAAATCATAAATCTTTGTTGGAGACATTTAAAAGCCTAAATGGTTTGGAATATGTAGTACCTGAGCAAAAAATGTTCTTCCCTTGGACTGAATAATTGACATTTTCTAAATAATCAAGTTTTGAATTGAGGTCAATCATTCCTGAGTGCTGCTTTTAGTATTTTGACTTTTTTTAAAATTAAAAATGGTAACATTATAGTGATGGTAATTGTTTAGTATTTTTAAAATTAATTAAATTATTTTCAATTATGTTGAATTATTTTGTTGAGTCTGTCTCATGCTAAAATTCAGAATACTGGGGTCACTTTTTTAATGAATAAAATGAATAATAAAATACAGCTCAGAATTCCTTTAAAGAAGACATGATACAAGAATTACATAGACCTTTAGACCTGAGACAGAACAATCTCTATTTTCTACTTTAATTTTGCTCAATTGTCACTCTTTTGTTCAGACAGATACTTCTGAATCTATTATGGATTTCTCACCCTTACATTGTACAAGGTTTGGATATTTTTAACACACATTTCTCTTGGACACTGATGAATGTGTAGCAAACATTTATCTGGCAAATGCCTATACAGAATTCAGAAGGGGGAAATGTAGGGGTTTTTCTCTTGCTGAAAGTTATGCTCATTGACATCCTACATATAGATGGCACTCCTGGAAGAATAAAGAATGGAAAAGGCTTGAAAAAGGAGTCTTGATCTATGATTTAAAATTCCATAGAACCCATAAATAAAAGAAATGATGCATAAAAACGTGTATACTTCACTATCAGCAACACAACAGCACTCTCTATCAGCTGAGGACAGGAGCCTTATTTAGAGCAGCAAGCCAGCTCCTCATTGTCCTCAACGATAGGACTAGTCACATATGGAAAGATTTGCAGGAACAGACATGTTCATATGAGGATGGTATATATGTTATATTCATGCCATAAAATATACATATGGATCATTATGAGGCTATATTGCATTTAATGTTAAGCGCTTGTAAGTGATTAATTCAACTTGAGTTAAACTGTTTAACAACAAATGTAAAATGTTCACATTTCCATTCCAGTCTTCTACTTTGCTTCTATCCATAATATTTTCATTAGCATAAAGGATTGATATGTTTAGATATAAGAATGATGCAGATATGCCTTCTTTATTGTTGTTCCTGACTTTTGATAGACTTGAGAAAGAACTGTTTCTTCTAGCATACATTTGACCAGAATGCTGAATGAGTCCATTTTATGAAAGTGTACATTATCATCAGTGATCTTCAGTATATAATATATAATATATATTAGTTATAGGTAGTCCTCGACTTATAACAGTTCATTAAGTGACCGTTCAAAGTTACAACAGCACTGAAAAAAGTGACTTATGACCGTTTTTCACATACAACCTTTGCAGCATCCCCATTGTCACGTGATTTACATTTGAATGCTTGACAACCAATTAATATTTATGACAGTTGTCATAAATGTCATGTGATCACCTTTTGCAACCTTCTGACAAGCAAAGTCAATGAAGAAACAAGATTCACTTAACAACCGTGTTATTAATTTAACAACTGCAGGGATTCACTTAACATATGTGGCAAGAAAAGTGATAAAATGGGGCAAAACTCAATTAGCAAATTTCTCACTTAGCAACATAAACTTTGGACTCAATTGTAGTCATAAGTCGAGGACTACCTGTATTTACATTCTTATGTTGTTTTCACTTTTTATTTTTTGGATCTTGATTTTCTTCTTATCTTTATTGTTGTATGCAGCCAGAGTCACAAACTGTGAGAAGAGATACTTATAAGTTTTAAAAATCAATAAATAATAAAATAAAAGTTGATTTTTCTATAGATAAAGAGCACGAGCCATCACAGTTGTGGATATGAAACCAGCTTTGTTTCTGCATATTTCACTTCACTATATC
>JANHFT010006456.1:6095-16098 GCA_032467955.1 Pseudoxenodon macrops
TATAAGCCAGCCATCTTCCTGGCTTATTGGCATTTTCAAAGTAATTTTGTTTTGCTGCTTTGATTTTTTGGGCCACTTCCTCTTGCGCAATTCAATTTATCTTATGTTTGAGTAATTCTTTTTCTTCTCTAATCTTATGGTTTTGGGGTTCTGCCTGCATCTTATCTTCCAATTTTCCTATTTTATCCTGCAAATCCCTAATTTGTTTCTTTTTATTTTTGTTTGTTCTTATATTATATGGGATGGTAAGACCCCGAACGTAAGCCTTCATTGTGTCCCATAGATTCTGGGTGGTTGTTTCGTCATTCCAATTTTCTTCCAGAAAGAGTGTTAATTCTTTTTCAAAATATTGGACATAATTTTTTTCTTTTACTACTCTTTGGTTCATGGTCCACTTCTTTTTCTTTTTTCCTTTCCCTTGCAATGTAATTAATATAGGATTATGGTCTGCCCAAATATTCGGTTTTATTTCAATTTCTTCTATGTTATTTCCTGTTTCTGCATCCATCCAGACCATATCTATCCTGGTTCGAATAATATCTGTATTATTTTTTTAGTGGGTGTCTGTCTCTCCATACATCTCTCAATCTTAATTCTCATGTCATATCAAAAAGATATTTTGGTAGTGTTCTCCTTTCATAGTTCTTTTTACTTCCTGTTTTATAATCCTTTTTTGGGTCGACCACCGCATTGAAATCCCCTAATATGCATATATTGACTTTTTCTAATTTTCTAATTTGATTATATAATTTTCTATACTATACTTTTTGTTTAGTGTTTGGGGCGTAGATAGCAGTAATGAATGTTTTTTTTAAATTCATTAAAATTTCAATTAAACCTTCTTTATCCAAGTAAATTTGTTTGGTGTTAAGCTAATTTTTTATGTATACTGCTATTCCTCTTTTTTTTTATTCAGCTAGCACCACAAAGAGTTTTCCTAATTTAGGTGTTTCCAGAAATTTGCTTTCATCTTTTTTCATATATACCTCCTGCAAACATGATATCTAAATTTTATTTTTGGAGTCTAGCCAGTACTTGTCTTCTTTTAACTGGAGAATTTAGTCCGTTTATGTTGACTGAATTTTTTTCCCCTTCTTCCTCCATTCTACTGCCTGTTTGTTGCCCTTGTTACTCTAGTATTCATTGTTTCTCTTTGATTTTTGGCCTTCTCACCATCTCTTTTTTGTAGTTCTTTTTCCTCTGTTTGTTGTTCCTCCTGATTTTTGGACTCTGGGTCTTCACTGCTTTCTCACTCCTTCTTTAAATATTGTTCATAAAATTAGTTGGCTTCCTCCACTGTATCTATCCATATTTATTTCCTGCCATGTTACCAACAGTTCTTCAGGTATCAGCCAATGAAAGATTATATTATTTCTTATCAATTGTGTTGTGAGGTCTTGGTATTCTTGTTATGTGCTCTGGGAGGACTAATTATCATATCTGCCGCTGGTTGGCTAAACTAGCAGTGGGAAAATTAAAACCATGTCAGTGGCTGGCAGGCGACCAGGGAATCCCATAAAACCGGCTTCCCTGAAGCCTGCTGGCAGTTCTGTATTGCCTCCACCTGGATCCAATAAAGGTAGCTGACTGTTCCTGTGCCTCGTGTCTTCCTTACTCATGCCATTTAACACTGGCGACGAGGATGGGATTCCAGTAGAAGACGGCAGAACAAAGGCACCTCGTGGCATTCTCGGCCATATTGAAGCGACCAACTGCGCCGGCCAGAATAAGGATGGCATCCAACCCCAACTCTTCAGCCCCGCCATCGTTCTTCGACCCAGCAGCAGAGGACTGGAGCTTGTACATGGGCCAATTCCGCATGTACCTGGAAGCGAACAACTTCCACGATGCTCCGGACAGCAGGAAAAGAGCCCTGTTCCTGTCCAGCTGTGGACCTCGAGTCTACAAGATGGCCAAGATGGTTGTAGCACCCGCCAATGTGGAAGCCATCTCCTGGACAACCCTCCAGAACAGTTTGAGTGACCATTACGGCCCAACTGACACCCCCTTGGTAGCCCGGAACGAATTCTACCATCGGCGGCAACGGGCAGGTGAGACGATAAAAGACTTTGTTGCAAACCTCTGGGAGATGGTCATCCGATGCGAGTTCTCGAACCCAGAGGAGATGATGAGGGACCACATCGTTCTAGGCATAAGGGACCTTAGCCTGCAAAATAAACTCCTCGTGCGTCAGGGCACCACATTCGGAGATGTCGTAGACAAGGCCCGAGCCACTGAGTCATTGGACCTCTCGGCCGCAGACCTCCGGAGAACATCCACCATCCACCGCACCCATCGTGAGCTGGATTGGAAGATGGAGGTTCCCGATTTGGATGACAAGGGTGATGGCATCTACCACACAAAATCCTTCCAGCGAGAAAGGCCCAGAGCCAACGACCAAAGGCAAATCCGTTGTCCCGGGTGCCTGGGGAACCACAACCGGGCACAGTGCCGATTCCGTGATGCGATTTGCCACCGCTACCAAAAGCGTGGCCACATTGCAGAAGCTTGCCTAGCCACGCTATCCAGCATGCACCAATCTCAGAGGTCCCCTCCACGTCGACCATGGGGGCCCAGCCGGCAAGGCCCTCCCAGACGAGACGGGAAAGGAGAGCGGCACACAGATGGGCGAGAGCACCAGGACAGCGGGGGGGGTCCACCAAACTACGGTGGGACACTCGGATGCTGGGCATGCAAAGAAGTTCCATGTGTCCATCACCATTGAGGGCAAGGCCTGCAAGATGGAGATCGACACGGGATCGCTCTTCACCATCATGTCCTGGGAGAACCTCACCAGATACCTCCCAGACATCAAGCGCCACCAGCTCGAACCACAGCTGATGAAGGTCAACGACTTCCAAGGCAACCCCATCCACATCCTGGGCAGAGCCAAAGTCCATGTGAGCTACAAAATTTTTGAGGGCCATCTTCCAATCACCATCATCGAAGGCCACCGACTGATCCTGCTCGGAGTCGAGTGGCTCCAACCATTAGGCCTGGAATTCACCGGCCTGATCCAGATCAAGGCAGACTCGAGCGGCTCCTAGATGAATTCCCGGACGTTTTCGATGGGACGCTGGGTAAATATGGGGGGAAATCCATCTTGTTAAATCTAGATCCCAGCGTCACCCCAATTCGCTTAAAACCCCGGCGAGTCCCTTTCGCTTTGTGGCCGAAGGTGTATGAACAACTGGACAAATCAATAAGCCAGGGGTCCTAGAGCCAGTCGACCACGCAAAGTGAGAAACACCCATCGTCCTGCCCATGAAACCAGATGGCTCTTTAAGGGTGTGCGCCGATTACAAAGGCACCATAAACAAGGCCCTCCAACCCCATGCATACCCCGTCCTCGTAGTACAACACCTACTGCACTCACTGGGCAATGGCAGTATCTTTGCCAAGCTGGATCTCACTCAGGCCTACCAGCAGGTGCCCATTGATGCGGCCACCGCAGAAGCCCAGACTATAGTCATGCACAGGGGCACCTTTAAATGCAACCGCCTCCAGTTTGGGGTGAGCGTGGCTCCAGGGCTGTTCCAGAGCATCATGGAGTGGCTGCTACAAGGCATTCCAGGGGTGGTGCCCTACTTCGACGATGTCATCATCTTGGAGACATCGCAGGAGGAACTGAAATCCAGGCTTCGCAAAGTCCTGGGCCGTTTCCAATTGAAGGGCTTCAAAGTTAAAAAGGACAAGTGCAAACTGGGGGTTCACAAAGTCACGTTCCTGGGTTTCCTCATAGATGGCCAAGGCATCCACCCCACCCAGGAAAAAGTTAAGGCCATTAAAGATGCCCCCACCCCAACTAACAAAACAGAACTCCAAGCGTTCCTGGGGCTGCTTAACTTCTATGCCATCTTCCTCAAACAGAAGGCAACCGTTACTGAGCCGCTTCATCGACTGCTGGGGAAGACAACCATGTGGACTTGGGGATTGAAGGAGGCGCATGCTTTCACTGCTGTAAAGGACCTGCTCACATCAGACAGCGTCCTCATGCAACACTCCGAGACCCTTCCCCTTCAGCTCATGTGCGACGCGTCACCATTTGTCATAGGGGCTGTTTTGAGTCACCGCCTACCCAACGGCACAGAAGCCCCAGTCGTGTTCTCTTCAAAGACCATGTCCCCGGCAGAACGCAACTACAACCAGTTGGACAAGGAAGCGCTTGCACTCATGGCAAGCATCAAACACTTCCATGAATATATTTATGGCTGTAGTTTCCGCATCATTATGGACCACAAACCCCTGTTAGGGTTCCTGGCGGGAGACAAGCAAATGCCACAATTTCTGTCTCCATGCCTCACCATGTGGTACATATTCCTGGCGGGCTACGATTATGAGCTTATTCATAAGGCAGGAAGAAGCTTCGGCCACGCAGACACCCTCAGCCACTGCCCCACACCTGGAAGGATGGTTGATTTCCGGTGTCCCAGGTTTTGCTCGTCGACATAGAACCGACCAGCCCAGTCACATCCCGAGACATTGCGGAGCAGTCGGCCAAAGACACAGACCTGAGAAAGGTCATGAACTGGGTGTTGAGGGGGTGGCCTCAGGATTTAGAGGGGGAGGACGTCAAGGCGTTCACATCCAAGCAGACTGACCTCTCCATATTAAGGGGATGTCTGCTATGGGGGGAGCGAGTTGTGGTTCCCCGGTCACTACGCACGAGAGTGATCGAGACCCTCCACGTCGCACCCCAGGGATCGTCCGGATGAAAGCTCTGGCCAGAAATTATCTGTGGTGGCCACAGCTGGATCGGGAAATTACAGAGTGGGTGGCCACGTGTGGGCCATGCAAGGAGACGATCCTATTGTGAAACAACGGGCCACAGCTGACTGCAAGGGAGATGGAGGAGTTTTTGGCGAGTTTGGGCATCCGGCACATCCTGATCGCTCCCTACAGCCCCCAAAGCAATGGCCAGGCTGAATGGATGGTGAGGCTAACCAAGGAGGCGCTCACCCAGATGGGCCCTGGAGTCAGGCAGGATCGGCTCGCTCGATTCCTCCTGACACAGCACATCACACCCTCTGCAGCACTAACCGGAGCCTAGCAGAGATGCTGATTGGTCGCAAACTACGGTCGCCACTGGATCGCCTGCACCCCAACTACCAAACCGAGACGCCACCTGAATCAAGCAAGGTAACCAGGGCCTTGGCAGAGAGGGACCTCGTCTGTGCGCTGAACCACGCTGGGGAACCTAAGTGGGTGAGAGCGACCGTCATTGGTCCTAAGTCATACCAAGTGAGGCTGGAGGATGACCGTGTTTGGCGTCGCCACATCAACCAGCTGCGGAGTTGGATTCCAGGGTCCAGCCTACGCCAGTTGGCAGAGGAACCAGGCCACGTCAAGCCAGCCCCAGACGACTACGATGCCCTGAGGGCACAGCGGTTAGGCGAACTAGCCGGGGGATGCGAGGGTGCCGCTCCACCACCAGCCATCTGAGCCAATCCACCCCAGCGTTCCTCGGTGCCAGAACCGGAGGTGGGAGTGCCACCGGAGGCACCATGGAGATCCTAGCGCACCACCAGATGGCTGGCGTACTTGCAGGACTTTGTTATGCACATCGGCCGGCAACCATTTGACGAACTAAGAGGGGAGGAGTGTTACGTCCTCTGGAAGGACTAATTATGATGTCTGCCGCTGGTTGGCTAAACTAGCAGCGGGAAAATTAAAGCCATGTCCTTTATTATTTATTATTAATATTATTATTATTATTATTTATTATTCCTAATTCTTATGCACACAGTTCTTCGTTTAAAGGTATTCTACAACTATTCCTCAATTCCTGCCCATATTTTTTATTATTATTCTTTTATTCTATAGAAAAACAAATTTCCCCAATCTAGATTATTTCTGCTTCTCCAATTTAAACTATCATCTCTTGCCCTCATTAACGGTTCAATTCTTATCCATTTTTAAACTCTTTTCCTTTCTTTTTCTTTATTTTCACCTCTATCTTTTTTATTTAATCCACATTTTTATATTGCCACTTCTCCCATGTATCTGCCCATATCCCAATCTCCTCATCAACAATATCTTCCTGTCTGTTCATTTGCTAATTTATCTGTTTTATTTTCTTCAATCTTTCTTCCTTTATCAGCTGATATGTCAGTCCTATTTTTTGCTCCAGTCTTTGATTTATTTGTTGGTTTGACCAATTCCTCTGTTTGTTCCTCTCCTTTTGCTTGCCATTTATCTGGTCTTCTTCTTCATTGAGCATTTATTTCATTTGCTCATTTTTCTGATCTGTATTTGTTCCTTGTTCATATTCAATTTGCTGGTTTTTTCCATCTTGTCTTTCTATTGCTTCCATCATTTCAAGGGCAGTTTGATCTTTATTTATAATTTTTTGTAAAATATTTTCCATTTTTTCATCCATACCATCCATCTGAACTTTAATGATTTGAAACATCAAGGTCACCTTGTGAAAAAGTCCACTCATTTCCACTGCTGTTTCTCCAAATCCAATCATAATGTTAAATATTCTACAATGAAAAGTCTCTTTCCAATTCAGAATAAGTCCAATTATAGGAGTTGTCAACAAATGGCACTCTCCTCTCAGATTTCAATGCTGCCTCCCCCCCCACAGGTATTAATTAATCTATTTATTTCCAAACAAAATCAATTATTTCAATAAGCCAAGTCTAGCATTTAGGTTAATCAATAACCAGTTCCAGCATTTAACATGCCTTTTCAAAATAACACCAATCCAATCCAAAATCCAGTTCTAAATGCTTACAAGAAAAAACAGCTCTTATTCTTTCTTCTACCAGCCTTTCCCAGGGCTGTCTCAATAGTTCAAAGTGCCCATTAGCCACTATTATGAGTCTTTTGAACATTTTCTTTTTCCTTTCCAAGATCGTTTCTTTGGGGATAACTTTAGGCAAAACTCAAGCTTAATCTCACCTAGTCACACACTGCTCCTCTACTCGCTCTGGTTGCTCCAGCCTTGTGGCAGCCATGATGGCTGCTGCTGCAACTCGCCTTTGGGTTAAGAGAGTTCTCCCGGGGTGGAACAGGAGAGTTGCTGCTGTCCGTGGCCTCCCGGGCACCCCTCTATCCTTCACCCGCCTTCCACCCGTGGCTTTGGCTCCTTTAAGAGCCCTCTGACAGGAAGAGTTCAGCCATAAATATTATCTTGAAAGCAGTGTTCATTTGCCCCCTTCTCTAATATTAAACAAATTTTTGTCCTTTTGTTCAGAATGTCCATTCACTCATAAAAATGTAAAGCAAGAATGCTAGCTAAAAATGTTAAGGACTTTACTCACCTTAGTTCCTGTCTCCTAAAGCTCTAATCAAGGATTTGGTTGTATTAACCAAATTATGAATTTTTATTGCTTTATGCAGAGAGTGTAACTTTTACAGCTAATACAATAAATAAATCAAATCTTTTAATGGTTGGCAGTTAATACAGTATGGACACTTACAGTTTTTTGAATATACAAATGACTTTATGTTGCTCCTATTCCATGTGATGACATGGAAGACAATAACGATTACAGAATTAGAACATGGAAGATGTTCTTTGCATGACAGCAATCATAAGAAAAAGGGCAAGTAGAGCTTTGCATTAAATGTCCTCACCTCATTATAAGGTAAATCAAAAGTCAAGGAGTGGCCCTTATCTAGCCAATTGCAGTTCCACGAATACTAATCCCTTTTCAATGGAATTCCTATAGCATCCTGTTTTCTGTCCACTTTCACAACAGTAGCCTTGCATCAACCTTTGCAGAGGGAGGGAGGGAGAGGGAGAGCAAGCACCTTATTGGCATTTATATGTACTCATAGTTTGCTGATTTTGATAGGCTACCTGACCTTCTATTACTAAATATTTCATAAGTGTTGTATAAGAGGATAACAAAACTAATTTAACCTCATTAGAGGACTGCTGTTGTCATAATTGTATTGAGCTGGGAGTCTCCTATAATTTGTACATTTTGTTCATTCTATTTCATAAGCAAATTAGACTTCTGATCAACTCCACCCTGGAATTATTTTCTAAGAGTGCTCTAAATCTGTTGTTCTGTCTTGTCTACACTGTTATAACATCACTTAGGCACACATTAGAATCTTTTTTAACCATATGCCAAATCTAGCACATTTATCTCTGACACAATTGAACAAGAAGAATATGATACACTCCCCCACACTGGCAAATTCTAAGAAAGTTAGAACATCCTTATATGTTGAAAAGGGCTTAATGTGTAGAAGGTGGTTAAACACTTTACTGCAGTTGTTATTTCTGCTTAGTTCATGTCTGTAAGAAAGCAACACAAAATAACTGGACCAGAACCAGGATCATTACAGAGCCAATACTGTCCCTTCTATTTATTTATATCTCTTCATATATGAAATGTAAAGTTGGCTAATGTCTCCAGCCAGTTATAGAAGGTTTCATTGGATCAAGGAACCCTTTAAAGATATCACTATGCTTATAAAATACCCAGTTCTTGCAAATACTTGCAAAAGTAAAACACAATAAAAATTGAAAAATGTTTTTTTTAAGGTAGAGTGTTATATAATGAATGAGAAACAGTAATTGTAAGTCATGCATTCTTTATGAAACAAACTGATGGACTCCTACTGTTAATCTGTCATTTCCTTTCTATTTCATTGGCTTTGTCATACACACACACACACACACTATTTTACACAAAGATACACAACTATATTGATCTCTGAGAGAGATCATTAAGATGATGGAAATTAATACTTGGTTAAGCAATTGATTAATTATAAATGCACCTTTAAAAAATATGTAGTTGTAGTTTTACTTTGTGAGAAGATAAAAACTGGGGTTTGATTATATAGGTCTCAGAAGGATAGCAGGCCCTAAAATGCTACATGAATGTATGATTCCGTTGAGAATGTTTTTTAACCTTTCTGCCAATATTGTCATGAATATTTTGTAATCGGAGTTTAGCAGCAAGATTGGCCTGTAATTTTGAATCTTTTGTCTCTCTATACTATCTTTTAGAATTAGGGTTATCAAAGCCTACGTCCATGATTTTGGAATTTTTCCTTTCTCTAATACCTCATAATATGTTGTCAACAATAAATTTTCAAATGGTTTATATAATTCTTTGTAAAATTCTGCTGCGATTCCATCTGGACCTGATATTTTATTGTAATTTTGAATCTTTTGTCTCTCTATACTATCTTTTAGAATTAGGGTTATCAAGTTTTTCTTTTTCTTTCTTTAATTTATAAGCCAACCATCTTCCTGGTTTATTGGCATTTTCAAAACAATTTTGTCTTGCTGCTTTGATTTTTTGGGCCACTTCCCCTTGCGTAATTAGATTTATCTTATGTTTAAGTACCGTATTTTTCGGAGTATAAGACGCACCTTTTTACCCCCCAAAAGATGAAAATGGGAGTGTACAATGCCAGACTGGGGAGGAAAAAAATATAGCAAGATACTTTCAAAAATTATATAACAAAGAAGACATAAAGGAGGAGGATATCAAAAACTACCTACAACGTAAGAATCTTACACCACTATTAGAAATGGCAAAAGAATACTAGATGAAACAATAATGGCTGAATTTAAAAAAGCAATTTCAAGAGGGTTAAAATCTGGATGCGTCTTATACACCGAATGTTGCGCCAGGTGAGGAGCCCCTGCCGCCACCACCACCCTTGCCATAGCTTGTGCTGCCCCTGCCGCCTCTCCCGCTGGCCTTGCTATGGCCGGCGCTGAGGTCCCCGCCTCTCCTGCCGGCCTTGCTATGGGCGGCGCTGCCCCAGCTGCCTTTCCATGGCCGGCGCTGATTCTCCCACTGACTCTCCAGCCTTGCCAGCACCACCGCCGCTGCCCAAAGCATCCCTCCAGGCCAGGTGAGAAGCTGCCGCCCCTGCTGATGCCTGACAGGTTAGCATGTTTGTTTTAAATGGTTAGGGGTGTAAGGGTCTTCAAACTTTACAGGTTTAAGACTTGTGGACTTAAAAGTCCTGGAATTCCTGACCTAACGTGACTGGAGGAGGAATTCCAGTACTTTTAAGT
>JANHFT010006461.1:0-13932 GCA_032467955.1 Pseudoxenodon macrops
AGGTGTCCATTTTAGGTCTTGAGATATGATAGAACCTAGAAATTTGAAAGTCTCTACTGTTGATACTGTGTTGTCTAATATTGTAAGTGGTGGAATTATGGGACATCATCGCGGAGTTACCACCTACTCTATAGAACCGGATAGAACCGGTAGGAACCCACCTCTACTGTGAAGTATTACAGCTAATTTTCAACTGGTAAAGAGGCTCCATAGCAGTAGTAGCTCTGGAAGAAGGCTCTCAATGACTATTTGTATATTTTTAAGAGCCTCAGAGACACAGAGGACATAATGCTCATTCGAGCCACCCCATCGCCATGTAGCATTTACACCGAGTGAAGTTTTTTGTTCACTAAAATCAATGGCCCAATAAATAAATGTATATGGAGAAATCCAAGTAGTGAAATAACTCTTGGAAATATGATATTTTACATACCGATCCATATTTTGGATTCTCTCCATCATGTAAGAGCTATGGGACAATTTCCCGTTGCTCTTCCTTAAAATAAAAATTAAGGGACTTGTTCTACAGCTGCCTTTTGGGGAAAGAAAAGACAAGAGTTATACAATTGAGAGATGCAGCTCAATATTCTGTCAGTTTTCTCCAAAAGGCCTGGGAATTGTCAAGCTCATTGTAGGCTATCATTCTTGGATTAAGCTCAATAAGTGAACAGTTGTGCAGCTAGACCAAGAAAAACAACCCTGTTTAAACAAATAATAAAAGGGGGAATATAAATAAATAAAAGCTTACATTTCCAAGCATGTGATCATTCTAGATAACCAGGTACCAGAAAGGTCTTTCTTGAGCTCAGTTTTTAAGATTACAGTGTGTGAAAGAGATGAAAAATTGTTTCAATGAAAAATAGGCATATAAATGGTAAGGGGATAGAAAAGTTACTTGGAGATTTATACTTCCTTTTATTCACAAGGTCCAAGCCATATAAATAATGCACTCAGCAGGCCTACAATAACCTTTCCTTTGACAGCTCATCTTTAAAAATTTACTGGTCCTCCCCTTCTAATGTCTCTTTAAAAAGCTCTTCTGAGAATCTAGCACTTTTGTCATCCCTGATGCAAATTCCTTGACGAAAGAATGGCATTTATCACAGATAATGCTGCCCACCGTATATAGCGGTAAGCAGCAATTGCAAGAACAAGCCAACACAGCTGAGATTGAGAGCTTGTGTATGCAATCTCATTTTTAACAGATTTATAAACTACTAACTGCGTTTAGTTATCACATTTTGTTTATTTGCTTGTCAGGAGTTCAAGGTGGCAACTGCTCAAATATAATCAGTAGCTGAGCTTCTAGGGTGATTTTCAACATTCATGGCAAACATATTCAAGTTTCATCAGTGTAGCCGCTCTCTTTTACTTATTTGTCCTTAACTCCATCTGTAATCACTGCTATGAGGGCTATGATGGCCAACAGGTTTTCCCAAGGATGGCTTGACTTTTTGTCTTGCACAATGATACCATCAATTCTAGTGATGACAACTCCATGAATCAGGAGAGCAGAGAGAATCAAGACTATGGCACCTTGAAAATGTTATGGAAAGCAACAGTGTGTGTGTGTGTGTGTGTGTGTGTGTGTGTGTGAGAGAGAGAGAGAGAGAGAGAGAGAGAGAGAGAATATAAACAAGAACTTTCAATGAGGCAAGTATTTTCTCAGGCATTCTCAGTTCCCGAATCTGAGGACCATCTAAAGATCAGAAAATGATTGGTGTTACCAAATACTTCCGTAGATGAATCAAAATTTTGGATCAGCCCTATTAAGGGTATAGCATCATTCATCTTTGGCTAACAATTACAACAAGTAAATGGATCTGTGTACTTTAAAAGAATGTTCACTTCAGATATGAAAATGTAGAAAGGTGGAGGGGAATATGTTGTCTGTTGTGAGGAATGTTGATCGAAATATGCCAAAATAACTGTATATAAGAGCACTGCTGCTTACTTTGTATTAGGAAAGGACCATTGGTTGGGTTAAGAATCTAGGGCATTTAAGAAGTGTGGTGCTAGAACAAAAATAGATGAATGGATGTGAATTGAATACTAGTGAGTGAGCAATAGAAAGTAGTACATTGAAATGTTTTTTTATAATGAGAGAATGAACAAATATTGAATTGCAAAACAATAAATGAAGCCAGAATGAATGAATGAATCAATCAATCAGAGGTAGGAAAAGACCAAAAAAGTAATGCTTCATAAGAAAACAAAATGAGAGAGACAGGGAGAGGGAGGGAGGGAGGGGACGGGAGGCAGAGGGAGGGAGGTGCAAAGACCTGCAATATGAAGTAGTGTTCAGACTTGGTGGAAACAGAAATCTTTGCCAATATGAATGGAGTATTTTTTTAATCAAATTTGTATGACATTCATCTCATGATGCAAAGCAACATTGAGAAGATGAGTATGCATTATGGAATACTGCATAACATTGGTTATCTCCCAAAGGAGATACTGTCACAGGTATGCATGTATGTATTTAACTGTTCACCAACTGATCACAGCGTCCATGGAGATTCTCAGTTGTCTAGGACATGATTGTCTCAAAGGTGCTTTTTCAAAAGGCAACTGGACTTTCTTGTTTTTTTTCCTTAAACATGTTTCGCTTCTCATCCAAGAAGCTTCTTCACTGAAGAATTGAAGAACTGAACAAGCTGCTTGGATGAGAAGCTAAATGTCTTTGAGGAAAAAACAAAAAAGTCCAATTGCCTTTTGAAAAGGCATCTTAGGGACAACCAATCACAGTGCTGGTACATTTTCTCATTGCCTTCTTTCCACTGAGGTTGCCATATTTTTCTCCCAACAATTCCTTAGATTGGGGCTGCTATATCTCAGTTGCAAAACACCAAATGATGAGAGTTGATAGAATGACACTCTCCTGTTATAGCATCTGCCAGGATCCAATCCCACACCCCAATCAAATTCAGGCTTGACAGGATCATTCTTAAAGAAATATTACACATTACTAGAAAGCGTCATCAGCTTTCCTGAGGCAAATGATAAAGTGAAGATAGAACGTGATCAGGGGATAAAATGTTCCCATGTTACACCTTAAGCTTTGTCACCCAAAAATAAATAACATCCGTCTCTCTGAGACATGAAAATTCTGGCCCAGGAAACTCTGAAGGGATTTGTGAAAACGAGTGTGATTCTTATCTCATTTCATTTAAGCATCAGCATGAATATTATTAATACTAGTTCATAGGTGTGCTAGTATGATAGGCTTACACACATTGCTGAATTAACCCATTTTCTTGGTTTCCATAATACTTTGAACCATGAACTAATCAAGCAAGCACAGTTTCCATAATACAAGCACCTGAGACACATCAGCACAACTCCCCAACCAAAATCAAATGTTAGGTTTTTTGCTTAGTCTTCATTTCTCCTGGTTAAGTCTAAACACAGTTCACTAGTAGAAAACTTCTGTTACCTGACGCATTAAACTAATCCAGTCTGTCCATAGGCAGCAATCACTTTAGAACTTCAAAATTCCCAAAAAAGAAAAAAGGGATTTAAATGTCTTTAATAAATAAAATGTCAGTGTAGAGCCACCCACAAGTGTTTGGGGGAAGATCAGGAACCAAGGACAACAACATCAAAATCCTCTCCTTCTGTGTTATCTTATTTCCACTATTCTTCACTCCTCATGACTTAAATGTCTCTAAATCCCAAGGGATAATCCTATCAAAATTGCATCTGCCTCACATTTTCTCCCAGCCTCCCAATTCTAGTTTTAAATCAATATTTCTTCCCTATCTCATGCCATTCTTGTCCCAAATACAGAACAACACATGCCAAGAGCCTCAACATGAGTAATGATTGCAGATTTATGGTGGTTTTTTTTTGACAATAATCAAGGGAATCAGTTAGTCATCAGGATGACTTCATTGCACAGAAAATCTTCCTTAAGCACTATCATTTATACTTTCAAGTGTCTGTGATTACCTCATCTTATTCTGGCCTGCAGAATTTGGGAAATAATTACAAATTAACTTCAGAGCCTGTATTCCAGCTAGAATATTCCTGACCTACATGATTACTCATGGTTCTCTACTTTCAAGAGAGGCTTTTCAGTGGCAGCTCTGGCCTTTTAGAGAAGCTTCCTGGTTGAAATTAGATTGGCTCCTTCCCTAACTGCAGTTTAAAAACAACTCTTTCATCAAGTATTTTGGAATTAGTGCTGTTTCTTCTTTTCCCCCTGTTGTTTTTCAACTCTGCTTTATTTGTAGTTTTTTTTTTTACAGTGGGTATTTTAATTGCATAGGCCTATTGCCTATATCTATGAACTGGTGAGAGTCCTTAATTGGATTACAGTGGGATGTAAGTTTAAATAAGTAGTTCAAAAGCAAGGGAATTAGGTACAAAAGGAAACTTATGCTTAAACAAAGCAGTGTGGTTCATTCAGTTCAGTCTGATCCAATCCAATTGTTTCTCCAAGTCCTCAAAGATCCTTCTAAGCCCTCTGTTTTACAGACCTTTTGATTCAAAGTGGCAGGAACTGAAGTGGAAACTCATGATTGCAATGAAGTCTATCACATAAACTGTTGTGGGGGGAGGAGGAGGGAGGGGGAGGACAGAGAGAGAGAGAGAGAGAAGTTGTCTGAGGATGGGCTCCAGCATGAGTCTGAAAGCTTGGAAGACTAAGCCTCTGGTCCCGGTTATTCAAGAATTGAATAATTTGACCTACGTATTGTTTGTTGCAGAGACAGCAAATACAGGGGCAAATCTAAACCTATGAAACATTTGCTAAATTTTAAGGAGATAAAATAAAGTCATTGTCAAACTGTTTCTATCACCAAGATTGTTCATCTAATATTTAAGTGAAATCTATCTGCTATAACGTGTTTCTTAGAGCTAGATAGTTTTTATGCTAACAATTTATAGCATCGGCCAACCATTGCAGCAGTAATATACAGTAATGTGGATAGGCTTTATATGGTACATTATATTGGCTAAATAATGCTATAAATCAATAGCACACAAGTCCTTATCATCCTGCTGTCAGAGCCAACAAAAATCAAGTACGTTGTCTTCGCCTTTTTGTAGACTTTTGTCATCTCCCCTGCCCCTCTAGTTCTGTTTCAGATTAGACATGTCCAGTTCCTTCAAATATTTATCACAGAATATGTTCTTTCACACTGTTGACTGACCTCATTGCTACCTTCTATCATTTTGTTGAGATTATAGAGATTAACAGAGGTGGGTTTTAAATCTTCTTACTGCCAGTTCGCTCAGAGGCACGCTGTGGCTGCGTGTACTTTGTGTGTGCGCGCCCATGCACAGTGCTTTTAAAAATCTTCTGCGCATGTTCAGAAGCAAAATCCAAGATGGCGGTGCCTGTGGTGGTACCAAAAGAACCAACTGGGGAACGTGGCAGGCCTGGGTTACTAACAGTTCTACCAAACCATGACAGTAAGTTACTAACGGTTCAGTGGAACTGGACCAAACCATTATGAACCCACCTCTGGAGATTAAATTCCTCTATAGCCTTCTTAAAATGTGGTATCCACACTTAACAAATATACTAACTATATTAGTTAGAGGATATTTAAAGGTCTAATAGAGGAGGGATGCCTAGTCCCCGGCTCATGGACCAGAACAATTCAGTGGCCCATTGGAAACGACCATACAAGCAGCAGGCAAGTACGCGAAGCTCACTTTGTGCAAGCAGCAGACACAAGCGCAAAAACATCCCCTCCCCCCATCATCTGCACCACCGCTGCCAGTCACAGAAATGTTGGGGACATTTCCTTTAATGGAGAATAAAGTGCAACTAGTTGAAACTTGTAAACAATGTTTCTATTAATGCAGCCAGCACCTAGTTGATTTTGGATGAAAACTAACCATGGTCAGATCTGGCTAGTAATCAGATGAGATGACTAGGAAAGCCCAGACCATAACCTAGAATAGGAAGCTGAAAAAGTAGCATGGAAGAAGATCATGTTCAATCACTCCCATGCTATTGCTGCCACATGGGCCTATCTAGGTAGTTCGTTAGTTGCAGTTGAAGTATGTTTTCTTTAACCTTTGTATATATTTCAACAGCCAACGCATCTTATGGTGATGAGATGATATATGTATCACAATACCCTGCAAATTTTGTCTGGGAAAATGTGGCAGAACTCTGACCCACCATGTTATCCATCAGTGGCTTCTACTAAGCCTATTTTAGCTCTGAGTTATCCAAGCCTGATATTCCTTCAGTCTATGAAATACTCTGTATATGATGCTGCTAAAAGGTGGATTTATTGTGATAACTAAATAAAAATACTCCTGAATAGAATCAATTTGAACTTTCAAAGCAATAGCATTTAATGAAACACCTGGCCACATCTCAGACTTTAGCAAACAGGGTACAATAACATTTAGTGTCTTATTGTCTCCTTTAGATCCTGTAACATCAAAGGAAGGCATTATGCTCCCCACATTCTTTGTTTTCCAACCCCCACCCACCCCACTCACACCTGGAGTGGGATTTACACTGACTGTGAAAAATGCCAAATTCAGTATATATGTAACAGACCTATACAGCAGTCCTCCTATTTCCTAGAATTATAAGTCACATCTTAAAATGTACAGTATATGGAATGCAGTGCAGGCGCACATTTCTTGCAAAGAGTTCTAGTTACATTCACAAGCCTAGGGAGTCCTATGTCTCAGGCAAGGGAGGCTGAAGGTAGAAATGACACATGGAAACAGATGTGATTGAATGGCTCGCTAAAGGGTTTAGCACAGTGAACCTTGGTCAGAAAAAAGTAATTCAAACGCATCGGACAGCTCTGCCAGGTGTATCATAATTTTATTTTGTTCTCATCGCCATTATCTTAGATAGCCATATGTGCAAGGCCAGGTGGCAATGAAAGCCAGCCAGCCAAGAGAATAATGTGAAGGGTGGTGAATAAAACCAGTATGCATCACTTGGCTTCCATCGCTACACCTTCTTTGGTGGTCCCATGGTGCCAAACATTGACACAAGCTAATAGCCAAGTAACATAATTTAGTTATTTAGTTTCCATTCTTTATTGAAATTTCAAAAGTCTTCAGAAGCTTTATTTTTATGTGGGATTTAAATATACCGGAGCTACACTTTCTCTATGAAAGGGGCTGGGAGCATCTCTTTCTGAATCCAAAGAAACATTTAGAGAAGAAAACTGATCTTGAGCTTTGGTCAACTGGATAGGAGAGTCCCAATATGGGACAGAAATGAACAAAGACTCTCTATTCCTATGAGCATTTGTTCAACAAGGCAAACCCAAAGAAATAAAGATGACTGGAACATAACCTACCAGAATCATTCGCATCTGGTTCTTTGTGCAAATATAAGTAGTGGTCCAAAGTGAATAAACAGCACAGATTAACAACCCACTTTACAACTTGGCTGGAAAATGCCCCGAGATCCACACAGGAAGCCTAAATTGCTTGAATGGCTGTTTGGTGCAATAAACTTAAGTGCAACTTTTCTTCTTTGCTTTTTCTCTACAAAGGTTATTACAGATCAAAAGTTCAAAGCTCTGCCCTCAAGATTATTAAGCCGCTATTGAAGTACGGGTGGAAGGCCTTTATTATAGGCGTCAACTGCCTGCCAGAGACTTCCCATGTCACAAATTATGTTTCTTTACAGCAAGGAGCTCAGGAGCAGCTAACCAGCAGGCAGCACCAAAATGCCAGCTTTAATTAGGACCCCAATTTTCCAACACATGTCTTAATTTATTCAGAATAAGTAATGTTCTTTACCATTTGGAGAGAGAGAGAGAGAGAGAGAGAGGCAGACTGCTGAGCTGAGCAAAATAAAGTTTTACTCTATTCCCAAGAGGCTTGGAAATACTGGCGACTTTAAAATAAACTTTCTGTGGGTGGCAGGTCTAAGAATCATGTCTTAACGGAAGAGGCAAGGCTGAGGCAGCCGGCCCTAAGTTTCATGAAAGAGATTTCATGCACACAGACAGACACAGAGAAGAGAAAGAACTCCAGATTCTCTGAGATTGTTCTTATAAATTGTTAAATCTGCCACTGAAGAAATGTTTTTTTTATGGTTGTGTATCTTTTGTCGTTTTTAATTTGTAAGCTGCCCAGCATGGCTAGTGGGCAGTGATATAAATAGTTGGTCTACTATGTCTCAAGACTGTCTTGGTTCTGGGCAAAATTTAAACCAAATCCTGTTTAAATTAAATATTGTTTTGTTTAACTTGAAGAACTTTAGCAATTTCTCTCTTGAAGAGTCTATTGAAGACTTTTTGAAATCTGTATTTAAAACATTATTGATTTTGTGAATTAGTTGTGATAGGATACAGGTTCAAAATCCCTCTTAGTCCTGAAACTAAATGGATGTTTTGTATCAATATGTTAAATCTGTATATTGGAACTATAGATATACTGTACATCATATATACAATCATTTAAATATCTTTAAATGCATTAATCAATTAATTAATATTAATGAAGAATAGCCATGCAAAGTAACATCATAAACATATACATGTGTTTGTTCTGTGAGAAGATTTCTTCCCCAAACATCCTGCATAAAAATTCTTGAGTCCAGATAAGGACAGTTTTGACCAGCTAGAGACAATGATGGTCCTGCCAACTCAGCAGGTCAGCAAGAGTTTACCTCAGGATATTTCTTCAAGGCTATCCAGTGCCTTGCTACTGCCTGCATAATTTGCTTGCTTCATATTTTCCCCTTTATTAACCAAACTCCCTCCACACATTTTGCATCATTTTGTTGCTGATGCTACTTGTTTTGATGTATTACTAAATGATATTACTTTTTTGTCCAATTAAGAAACACCACTGGGATGATTATCTTTTCCTCTTGGTCTTCTACATTTAATTTTCAACTTATCTATTAAGTTTCTATGGCAGCAATGGGCTAGTTTTAAAACCCATGAAAAATAGGAGACTCTAATGTTCCAATAACAGTGATGAAATAATGGTTGGGGTGGAAAAGAGAAACAGGTCATTCTGTCAATTTGTGAAATATTGTGGCCCTGCCAAGTTTAGTGGCAATGTGGAAGACCATTGTTATTTCAAAAAAAATAGCGATGTTTTGATTTCTCCTTCATATTAAGAAAAATCAAGAAGTCTAGCATTCATTCTGAGCTAACCTGTTTGGTTTTTTTTAAACTCTAATTTATTGACTAAAGGAGGAGGGATTGTCATATAGCTGTAAAGCTTTTCTTACGTGACAGTCTCAAACTTTCAATTCCCTTCCTGAGTCATGAGGCACCCAGACAAAGTCAATTCTTGCAGTCTCACAGTCTTAGTAAGGCCATGGTGCCAGGTTTTGATAAAAACCTTGGCATTGCTGTTGTGTTTTGGGACCTTCTGCAAAAAACCTAACACTGGGCATTGTGGAAACTGGCTGCCCTTCAGATATCTCAACTGTTGTTACTAAGGAGCTCCTGGCAGCTTGTAAGAGATTTGGATACCTTGGTTGGTATAGAATCATAGTGTGCTTGTTATGCATGTAAATCTGTTTGCTTGAACTAATAATAAAGTTTAAAATCCCTTTATGAACTGATGTGCTTATTGTTTCACAATACAAAAGAACCAATTGACTGGGCGCCTGATCACTGCCCTAACACTTGGCAAAACACCAAGTTGAAAATTCATCCCTCAAGATTCAAATAACTGAAGTAAAACAAACACCACTAGAAGGCCTGTGTTAATTTCAAACAAAATCCTGTCCAAGGGCAGGAGTACCCCATGGCATTGCTCTGTTTCCATTCATTGACAGCCATGAAAAAGGCAGCTGCAGAAGGACTCATGATGTGGAATCCATCTTCCACATTAAGCCAGTTAGTTAAAGCAGGGATTTTTTTTAACCTTGGTAACTTTAAGCTATGTGAACCTCAACCTCCATTCTGGCTGGGGAATTCTGGGAGTTGAAGTCCATATATCTTAAAGTTACTAAGGTTGAAAAGCTTTGAGAGACTTTCTGAAACACCAGCCCTCTGGCAGCTTTTAAAAGCTGTAGGTATTATCTCTTGACAGTGCTCAGTAACTGCAAAGAGCCATTGCTAGGATACATACTTTAAATTTAAAAAGACAGAAGTTTAAACTGTGCTGGCTCAAGATGGACATTGTCTGCAAAGCGGAAGTAGTAGGTCAGCCCGTTCTGTGGTCCAAGAAGTTAAGGTTTTTGGAAAAGTTCCTAACTCCTAGTATTCTTTATCAGTGTTTTTAATGATTGTAAAGACAAGAAAAACACCAAGAAAAACAAAAGCACACATGGAGGCAATCCCAAAGGGATGTGTCCATAAAGATATCTGAGGCAGAAACCAACAGTTATCCAGTGGAGAAATGCAGTAAAAAGGAAACCAGATACTGGAAAACATTTCACTCTGATCTGTCTTTCAGTTTCCCAATCAAATGATTCGTTTTGCAGAAAGAGCAGAAGACACATCCTTGTTACCAGTGGTGAAATCCAATTTTTGTTACTACCAGTTCTGTGGGCATGGCTTGGTGGGAGTAGCACGGGAAGGATATTGCAAAATCTCCATTACCTCCCCACTCCTGGGGGAAGGATATTGCAAAATCTCCATTCCCACCCCACTCTGGGACTAGCCAGAGGTGGTATTTGCCGTTTCTCCGAACTACTCAAAATTTATGCTACCAGTTCTCCAGAACCTGATGGATTTCACCCCTGCTTGTTACTCATTCGTATCAGGAGAGATTGGTAGCCCACATCCATGTGGCTTCAATTTTTATACTAGCTTCTCATAATAATGAAATAAATATCGCTTGTCAGGTTGTACTTTCATGCTCAAACAATACCATTAGATAATAGCAAACAAACACCGATATGATCAGTAAAATAGCCTATAGTGTGTTCTTGCTAAAACAGAAGAAACTTTCTTAAAAGTAGCATGTGTAAACTCCCTATGTTCTAAAGGAAGGAAAGATTTTTGAAGAAAAAAAGTATTTCATAGAATCCAATTTATGGATCTCCATAGCTAATACACCGTAATATATTTTCATTTATTCAAACTATTATGGTGGTGTTAAAAGTCCCAAAGGTGCTTTTCAAAAGGCAGCTGGACTTTCTTAGTTTTTTCTTGAAAACATTCAGCTTCTTATCCAAGAAGCTTCAGTATATGAAAGCACCTTTGGGACAACCATGACCAGGATGATTGAGAATCTCCATAGACCATTGTTGTTAACAGCTATTGAAACCATCATAGATACCAATACAGTGATGCTTATGGGCAACATGGTTCGTGTGAATGATTGGGGTAGAGACTCATACATTAAATAAAACCTATTGACCTTTTTTAATGGCCAAAAAATTAGGAAGTCACTAAACCTGACTTTGGTTTTTCCATTTGAACTAGTAGTAGCGATTTCTTTTGTATGTTGCTATTTATATACCAAAGTCTCTTTGCAGTTTACAAACAAAGAAGAAGAAAACCAGATAAAGATAGTTAATACAGTTAAATAACAATTAAAATAATAATAAAAAATATAAAAGCAGATCAATAATACTAGAGGAGGGATAACCTTGGATTTCCTGACCTACAGTTTCCTTACTCAAAGATATGAACAAAAATTGAAATACATTTCTACCACTCATTTTGATATAAGGGCTTATTTTAAAAAATCTTCTGGCTTAATACTCAAGAAAACAATCACAATTCCCTTTCATTTTGAACATAGCAAGTCATAAGGCCATGGGAAAGGAAGACAATTGTCCACAACATATCATCTCTCCCTCATTTAACAATGCCTAGTGAATTATTTTCTGGTTTCAATATTTCATCATAAGCATTCTTCGTAATGGATTTGAAAAGTGAAGTATAATCTGGTAAGTAAATGAATTGATTAATCTTTTTTTCCAACTCCAACCTGGAAACTCGTTTATAATATATTATCTGGGAACATGCAGTAATTTTAAAAACTACTTTGTTTTTCAATTGAAATCTTAATCATATATATAGGGAAAATAGATGGCATTTTCAAGATGAGAGTGTACTTACTTCAACAATCAAATTATGTGTAGGCTGGACATACAAAACCTGTAATTAATGTCTTCTCAAGAGACATTTGCTAGAGTTAGAATTTGGATCACTAAATGCAAACTGAAAGTTATTTTGTTCATTGAGAGAGAAAAACCAAGCACTCAATATTCCCACTTAAATATGATGAAACACATCCCATATATGGAGAGGTATCAAGTTTGCTTGTATTTGCTGTAAAGATAATCAGAAGTCACTTCTTCAATTATTGTTTTTGTTTCTCTTTTCTTTCTCCCTCCCCCTCCTTCTTCCTTTTCTTCTTTCTACTTTACTTGTCCTTTAAAATTATAGTTTGTCTATTTTTTACTATTGTTAAAATCTTTAATAAAATACTTAATATTTTAAAGTGTTTAATAAAGAGTATTGGGGAAAAGCATCCCATGCAAGACAATTAAGGGACTTTGTTTTTCTGCTAAAAACAATGGATATGTAAATAAACAATGTATGCCCTTTCTGCTACAAAATTAGGTTATCAATTAAACCTATTGCAGAAAGAGTCAAATTAGTTTGATTAGACTTAGCTATTTAAATTCAGAAACAGATGCCTTTTTGTGAGTTTTGTACAGATTAAAAACAGAGTTCACATACAAAGATGGGATTACACACACTTAAGACAATACCGAGCCCTTTGGTTCTAACAGATGGCCATCACAATTAGTGGGATAAGGCTTTGCCTTTTTTTGTTCTTAGATGCTATTTAAATTCTCTCTGGGTTTTAGGTTTTAGATTTGATTGCACAGATTTGTAATGGGCATTCTCAACCATATAACACTTAGCTACCCCTAGGATACAACCGGTATCGGCTGAGTATCGGCTGAGACTGGTTTAGCATGCATTTTACTGAATGAAAGATGAACCAAGGCTCAACCAGAAAGCACCACTCTTCTCTGCTAGGAGATCAATTGAATCTAATGTGGGTATGGAGACTTCACCAACATCTCTCAGTTGCAGACAATTCAAAGTCGAGCGCCAGAAGCAAAAAACCATAGAAGTATTTTTTTGAGTGAGAGTTCCTTGAAGTTAATATAAGAATCAAGTTACAATCTATTGTCCAATGACCATTCAAAGTTATGGTGATAGACTTAGAGAAGACTTTAGAGATAACTTTATTGTCACTTTGAACGTGTCATTAATCATTAAATGAAATTTCGTTGCATACAGCTCTCAAAGGGTCTCCACCTCTAATATACACTACATAAACATGACTAACTAAATAAATAAATAATACAAAATTATGCTTATACCCACATATATCATATGACACGGAGAAACAACAGTTTAGTATGAATGTATACATGTACCTGGTGAGAGAAACGAATCTTGAGAGTTTATCAGATGGATGGCATAGGGAACAAAGCTGTTACATAATCTGGAAGTCCTGTTAGAGATACCTCGAAACCACCTCCCAGAGGGGAGCAATAGAAACAGATCGTGAAGTGGGTTTGTGGGGTCTCTAACAATGCTTTGAGCTCCAAGCACATAGCTCTTATAAGCAGTATCCTTTTTATGTTGCTTTTTATTTTCTGTGAGCTTCCCAGAGTCACTCGGAGTGGGGCAGCATCAAAATAAATAAATAAAAGCAAATCCTGTCAGTTTTTTAAAGAGAAAGAATATGTTCAGTACTTTCGAAACAGAAAAAAATCTTAAAACAGCAGACCTATAAAAATGGCTCACCAATGCTCCATGACTCCTACAGATGTTGTTCTAGAAAAAAACCAAAATGGGGGTGGAGCAGAGGCAGATATTATAAAGCCACATCATTTTATTTATCTGGCTAGACTCTGGGAGGGCCTCCTTGCCAGTCAAGTGGCCAGCTTGCGTAAGTAAGTAAGTAAGTAAGTAAGTAAGTAAGTAAGTAAGTAAGTAAGTAAGTAAGTAGTAATAAATAATTAATAAATAATAAATAATTTCC
>JANHFT010006461.1:44995-63277 GCA_032467955.1 Pseudoxenodon macrops
AAGTCCAGTTATCTTAAAATTGCCAAGGTTGAGAAACACTGGACTAGACAAAGCCATCCATGCCATATTCAACACATCCATTCACAATCCTTTTTATTACCATACGTCAACATGCCCTTATTCATACTCTTCACCACCCAAGCATTGTGTCTGTGTGCGTATAAACACATACCCACACACAGGCATGCACAACTGTCCATCCTGCTTCATACCCTATTCATTTGCAGCTATTCAGATGAATCTAACATCAGATAATAGAATATTCATGGATAAAATGGGAGCTGTTATAACAGTGGACAGTATCTATTTTAAAGTAACTGCCTGTACTTTTTCATGCATTCTTCCCCAAAAGTATTAAAATAAAGAATTACATGGGGAAGGGCTGATAAATGGATTCTTTTTTACCTCTTCTTCAGGGAAACATAAGCTGCCCTTGAAAACTTCAACCTCTCCCGTGTAATTTATATGAAACAGAGTAAAATCTGCTAGCATCCCCATGGAGCAGCAGTCACACCTGTCCCATAATAAAACAACTGGTTCCAAATAGCCATTACTAGTTAACATGTATTTAGGGAGTTCAGTGACAGAATTTATTAATCAAAAACGTAGTATTGAGGATCTGTCTCTTTCATTAAGCCATGCAGCTTGATCATTTGCCTCTTAGGCTAAAGCTCAGGTGCTACTTACAAATTAAAAATCTGTCAGGTCTGAACATGCCTTCAGTTTCAAGGACTACTATGATGGCATTTTCTCAGATACCTTATTCGCTAACAGATCGGTTTAAGGTTGTGACAGGCCTGCGGCAGACACAAATCAATAGAAATTCTAATACCAGGTTTTTGTAGCCATTGTATTTTTTACCTGCTGATCTTTTCTTTGGGGATTTCAAACTTCTCATGCGACTTGGTGAAGACATCCCACTTTCGCTCATGGAATCATGTGCTGAAGAAGCACTGCCAGTGGCTTCGCTGTCACGGATCATGCTTTCATAGCCACTGCTGCCACCACTATGATAAAAAAGAGCCGTCCTACCCATTGCAGGTGGTAGTTCCCCGCTCAAGACACTACTGTTATCACTCCCATGCCCACTGCTGTAGCGCTGAGGTCTTCTGGGCGCAGTTATCTTACTGTAGGGAGATGGCAGCACCTGGATCTGTGACTTCTCATCGCTTAGATTAATTCCACTGTCATTGCCACTATCAGAGTCTGTCGAACCCCGGAAATGGCTCATCTTGCCTGAGCTTCCTGACGCTAGCTCATTAACGCGACTATTGGCTGCCCTAATGGCCTGCTTAGTCCCCATAATTGTTCCTCGACCAGGTTTATTGTTTGTGCCTTGCGTGGACTTTGGAGTTGTTTTCCCACTCAAAGGAATGCTAGAGTTCTTCCCAGCGGACTGAGCTAAAGACTTCACAGAGGAGCTCAGAGACTTGGATCCACTAGCTGAAAGGCTACGACTCTTATTCCCACTAACCAGAGTTTTCTGGCTGGTAGCACTTTTCATCTGACTATTTTTGCAAGATACAGACATGGCGCACGATGGAGGAGATGTCAGGCCAGAAGTATCAGGAGGAACTCCCAGTCTGGGGACTAGCCGGCCATTCCTGCCATTGCTAAGGCTGCCACCTCCATTGTCCTTATTCAAATTGGTTTTTCCTCCCACAGATAGCAAGCTATCGCATCTTTCAAGGGATGTGTGGCTCCCATAACGATGGAAACCTTCACTTTTTGATGCCTTGGCCTTTAAACTTGAAGTTGCCTTTGGCAAGGAATGGTCTCCTCTGAGGCTATATTTGCTACTGGCATTTTCAGCAGTACATAACCCAGTTCTCACTCGTGAATCGATCTCATCCTCGTGTTTTACTGCAGCAGCCTTATTAGCTTCTAATCCTACAGCTCTGGCCCCACCATTTTTTTGCTCAAGGCTGGATTTACGAACAGGAGGTGCTGGAGGTATTATGCCATTTGGCCTGGGTAACATACTCATCTTTTGCTGTGCATTCTTCTTTTTCAGGCTCCCAATGGCAAAAGCAGCTTCAGAATTCCCTCTGTGCATACCTTCTGTAAAAGCACCACTGCTGTGTGACACAGGAACTACTCCCAGTGTGGTGGCTCCTCTTTTAAGCTGTGGAATTTTAGGGAAAGCTTCAGATTTTTTAGCAATCCCACTAGAAGACTTGCAGCTCATTTCACAACCATCTACCACCCTTTGTGAACAGGCAAGAAATGTCTGGGATTTTAAAGCTTTAGTTGCATTACCAAATTGTTGGGTAGATCTTGGTGGCTGCTTCTGTGTACAAAATGCCTGAGAACTTGAAGGTAACATATCTGTGGTATTAGTTTCCAGACGATTGTCTGTGCGAACCAACCAGGGATCATCAAACATCACATGTGGCTTTTGCAGTTCTTTATCACAGAGAGTATTATTATGAGTCAGAGATGAGGTAGGTTTTGTTCTTCGGGGAAGACTGGAGTGTATAGTTTCAATCACTGGAGTGTTTTGAGAATTAGAAAGCTTAACTTTTGTGGTCTGATCAGCGATGCAAAGAGTACTTCCAATCTGACACACTTTGGTTAAGTCATAGTTTTGAAGGCTTCTGCTGACTCCTGAGGCTGTTTTGCTTGAATTCATGCTCTCGCTCTCCAATTCTGAAAAGCAAAAGCCACTATCATTCAAGGTAGTTTTCAAGGGAACAGAGATATTAGGAGAACCCAAAGTTAAAGGCTCCTCAGACTTGTGAAAGCCATACGAGGGTTGCATAAGAAAACCATCACTGGGATGAGCTCCTTCACTTCCAATTGTACAGATACTGACTTCACTTAGCCAGGAGCTGATCGAGGAACGTCTGCTGCTACTAGTGAAGGGTTCTTCAGAAAAGGGTACAACAATATCAATGTTGACACCTGTTGTACTTGCCTGAGAGGTATAAGCATCAAACTCATCATTTATACTGCTGATGATACTAACTGGCCGAGAACCAGAGGCAAGGGCCTGAAGTGAGCAGTCACTATTAAAGCTGATGATGCTAGAGGGTCTTCCATTGTCCATAATGCCACTGATAGATAACTCCTCAACCACTGTAAAGACAAGCTCATCTTCGCCATTGAGTTCCACAGGCTTCTGCAAAGTCACTGTTGTTGTCAGTATATCCCTGTCAAAGCAGGGGCCTCGGAAAGATGATCGAAATCTACGTACTTCAATACCGTCTGCCTGCTGTTCTGTCTCATTAGTTATGGCGTTATGTTCAGTTTCACTAGCCCCTTGTTTACTCATTCCCACAGGCGGAGTCCTGATGGAATTGTTGTGATCCACCTTTAGATATGCTTGTCTGCTTGTCACTAGACATTCCTGCTGCTGAGGTGGTGGAGGAGCAGGGCTGGGCAATGGTCTCTTCATATATGACGTTTTTTCTTTCACAACCATTTCAGCATCAGCTTGACTGGATTCATGAGTCTTAGCACAATTACTTGTTGATAATTGACAGGAATCAGCCACTACTTCATTATTCCCACTGAAATCTACTCTCTTGCTTTCAGGTTTTGATTGCAGTTTGGCATGCTCTGTTTTCAAAGGAGATACCTTCTTTTCAGGGCAAGTGATGTTGTGCTGGAAATAAACGTTTTGTCCCTTTTTTGGAGTTCCTGTTTCTTGGGGAAATGGTTTTTTAAAGCCTCCAATAGGAGAAGATGGTTTGGATTTAGACTGCCCATTTTCGGTAGGCATGGGTACTGTGCTATTGGAAGCTACAGCAGTAATCTCTCCAGCAGGAAACTTCACAGGTTCCTCACTTCCATCAATACACTCCAATCTTTCCTGCAATTCTGCAAAGGTGTTACACTTAAAGAGGTCTTTGTCAGAGCTTTTTGGAAGACCACAATTGTCCTTGCTTCTTTTTTTGTTCAAGGAAGGGATTATGGGCACAAATTCCGGAGGGCCTTCATTATCTGTCAGCTCTCTGTCTGACAAAGCAGTACCATTGGAACCTACGTAGATAACAGTGTCACAGGACTGCTCGCTGCTTGAGGAATAATCATGTTCACTAGAAAGATTCAACACAGGAATGTCAGGATCGAGAGCTACAGTCCTTGGATGAAATGGTCTCAGATGAGGAGGTCGTCGTACGTGGCCTTCTTCACATGAACTTTCTCCTCCAGACGAGCTGGATGCATACTGCTGATTGTAAAAAAACATAAATAGCAGAGAAGGGTTTTTAGTATGAAATGTATTCACAAGAGGACAAATTATGAGTCACTTTTTCATGTCCTACAGAATAGTTTTTGGTATCTATTGGAATCATTCCAATAAAAAGCACTTATGGTACATTTTTAGTAATAACTTCCAATTTTCAAAAGGCAAAAAAAGAATGACGTGGCAATTAAATGGCACTATCACCATGAAGAAACATTGATTGAATGGCCAAGTGTGCAATATTTTGCATTGGGTTATAGGTTTTCATACAGCATGATAGCTTTAATACTTACAGAATCTTGGTTTCAGTCTACATTTCACAATATGACTGTATTGTCACATGATCAGGAATATCTGAAGCCTAACTGGACGATGTGCAATTCATTCCAGCAATGAGAGACTACGAATAGGTTCAGACTATTGGCAAGCCTCATTTACCAATCACAAGTGGAATGCTAAGCAATGCAGTCATAAAGTGAAATGTCATATGATTGTGCTCAACTTATGATATCAGTTCTGACTGCCGTTAAGTGAATCAGCACAATGCTGATTAACTGCAATGTCACATGTTTGTGACTTACAACCTATTGCTGGCTTCCCCATTGACTTTGTTGGAAGACAGATCTGAATGTCACAAATGATGGTCATATGACCTCAGGATGCTGTGACTGTAAATACTGTTAGTTGCCAAGTGATAAAATCATGATCACATGACTACAGGGACACTGTGGCAGCCACAACTTTGAGGGCAGGTTACAAGTCTCTTTTTTCAATGCTACCGTAGCTTAGAATGGTCAGTGAGCAAGATGTTGATAAGCAAGGAGAAACCAAGCCATTAATATTGGATTTCAGAAATCATATATACGGTACTTGGCTTAATACCCTAAGCCAATTTCAGAACAATGCATTCACTCTCACAGAAAAAAATTCAGAGAGACAGATAATAAAGGGAAATAATTTAGTCACTGAATATTGAATAAATTTAGTCACTATTCCAAATGATTCTTAGCAGTGAATCAAAACATGAGTCAAACATAAGAGTCAAATTTAAAACTCAAATTGGTCTGTATTCCAAATACTAAGTAAGTAAGGTCTGAAAAAGATCGTGTAATTAGGTCAGGACAGGGCAATCATTAGCTGTTAGTTGAAATGCATATCACTGTCCAGAAGTCAATGCAGATATTACTTCCCTCCTGCTATTATTCATATCTGAATATTTGGTGTGAAGGATTTTATTGTATTTGATAAAACTGGTTCTTTTAGTATGATTGTACATCATCCATCAGTACATACCAGCTACCGGTAGAACTCCAATAAAAGAATACTGACTTGCTCAAATTAAATCGCCATTATCTTCTAATTACCTGATTTGCCTCTCTGTTCCTACCTTTCAAGCATTGAATTTAGGGATGCATCTAATGAAATAGTCCAGACTAGCTTCTCCAATTTATTATACTTTAAAATAACAATTTGAGCTACATCAAAGCAAATAACAAAGATGATGCTTAATGATTAACAAAGATGATGATTAATGAACTTTTATGATCATGACTTTGGTAATACCAAATATTATCTCTGATACATGTCTAGGTCAAAAGCTAGCAAAACAAATTAACAGTAAAGGGATGCTACAATCCCCACTGTGATGAACGAAAAGTTAACAAAATTCTTTCCAAATTATAAAACATGTATTTTCCTGCGCACACCAACCTTGGATTTCTTCTTCCTCATCCTATGGATACGAGAGGCAAGTTGAAGTGTCATGAGACTTTCTGCATAACTTTCTGGAGAATCCGATATGTGGGCTAGCATGGTTGTTCTGCAGTTGATGTTCCCAAGCGATTCTCTTAGCAGCATTGTCAGTTTGTTATCCCTAAGAAGCACGCAGAGGTATAAACAGCGGTTTGAAATATTTCCATTTCTTGCCATTATTTTTCCAAGCAGTCTATTTCTAAGTGATCACAACAGATTTATGAATAAAAAGAAAATCTCAGGTTCAAATGACATTTTTATCATTTTTCCAAAAAAAAGGAAGAGGCAAACTAATTCTAATTCTACAAAACAAACACCAACTTGAGCTTTATTTTAGACTATTATGATTGCATTAAGGAGAATGGAGAATTCTGCTCATTAGTCTTCTGACTTTTTTTCAAAATAATCATTTTTTTTCCTAATCAAATAGCTGAAGGAAATAGTTACATGTCTCTTACTCAGACAGCTGAATCATTTTGGGGTGTTCATAGGACAAAAAAGAAGCGAAAATTGTAATGCATTCATTTGCCAGGCATTATATGACGTATCCACAAGATAAATGCTAAGATTCTGAAAAACATGACTCTGTTACACGCAGAGCAATTCACTTACTTGTATGGCACATGTTTGGCACCATTAATTAAGGCCAGAATGACACTGCCCAACGCAGACAGAGAGAGGCAGAAGGGACTTCCTCCATCCCGACTTTTGCTTAGCACTTTTTCACAGCTTCCCAGGTCAATGAGATGTAAACGGCTGCGTCCACCTGACACTGAAAAGCCACAGGAACACAGATATATATATATTAATTCAAGTCTGGATAGGATAATCAAAAATAAAATGGAAGGAAATAAAATTCTGATGGAAACAAAAGATAAGCAGTATTGCCTATTAAATGACTGCATGATGGACAAAATCAAGCAAACCAATTATAATGTCCAACAGTTCACTAAGAATCCTTTGAAACTCTTATTAATTTGTGAACTAATAGTTGCTTAGTTCTGACCATATTTTAGGATCAAATAAATGTGAACAAAATATTCTCTGTGTGTCTATATTTAAACAAGTGAACATGTACACTTTATGGTTTAAAGTAGGAGTTTTAAAACCAAACCAATAAAATCAACACAACATTAGGAAAGCATTTCTTGAATTCAAATGTTATTTTTAACTGTGCAGACCTCATCACTGAACTTAATACTTCGAACATTTCCACTTCCAAGCAGGAAGCAATAGTCGACTTCAGATGCCATAGCAATAACAAACCTTGCAACGGACATTGATAAAACTGGGTAACATTTCCTTTTTAAAAAATCCATTTGTTAGGGAGCAGTGGTTACTTCTACAGGTAATCTTTGACTTACAACCATCCGTTTAGTGATAATTCCAAGTTACAACAACACTGAAAAAAGTGACTTATGACAATTTTTCACATGACTGTTGCAGCATCCCATCATGTGATCAAAATTCAGGTACTTGGCAACCGGCATATATTTATGACCATGGCACTGTCTTGGAGTCATGTAACCATCATTTGTAACTTTTCCAGCCCGCTTCCGAAAAGCAAAGTCAAAGGGTTCACTTAACCATGTGATCCACTTAAGAACTGCAGTGTTTCACTTAACAACTGTGGCAAGAAAAGTCATAAAATGGGGCAAAACTCACTTAACAACTGCCTTGCTTAAGAACAGAAAGTTTGGGTTCAACTGTAGTTATAAATCAAGGACTACCTGTATCTGTCTACTTACAGCTATCAACGTCTAGCATTCATCTCATGCAGAAATATCTCTCCACTTGTGTAAGAAGGACATATTTCTATTTACAATTTTAAATCCCAATGGGTTAGCAGCTGGACTATTTCACACACACAAAGGTATGTGTATTCACACAGGTTTCTATATATTTGTCACTGACCACAGTGGTTATAATGGAATAGAATAGCACCAGGAAGATCCTGAATTCAACTGCCTACTCAGACATGAAGCTCCTTAAAAAAGCTTACACTATTAATTTTATTAGACCATTTATCAGCCAAACTACTACAAGGATATTTTGAAAACAGGATTGGGAGGGGGAACCTATATGTTGACCTGTTTGCTTGGAGCAAAAGGTAAAGTACTGCATGCTACGTTTTCAAATTAGATATTCCATTTTGAAGCTTTCTTGGCTAACACAATCAGCTTCAGTGTTGATAAAAATCAATTGCACTTCTTTTCAAAAATCAATGCAAGAAGAAAGAGATTTTGAGCCAAATCTACATACTTCCTCCTTTGCCACTCTTCTCCATACGATACTGATATATATGAAGTGTAAAAAACATGTGTGAATTCCTCCGATCTTCTTCATCACATTCTGGCTTGCTAGTACTCCTGGCAGCCAGCGCTGCATCGAGGAAAAAAGCTGCTTTCTCTGCTGTTGGGGCCCTCAATTCACTTTGATTCTGAAGCTGGAATATAAACAAGAAAACAACTAATTAAGGAGGAGAGAATGATCCCTACTTCCTGAACCAGGGGAAGAAACCACAAGGGTGCTAAAAGAAACAAATATGTACACTCTGGGACTGCAGATTAAAAATGAAAAAGACAATTAAAAATATATATTTTAAAACTGATTGGAATTGCTGACAGATGAAAGCATTTCAGGGGGGGGAAACAACCCACCAAATGTCAGGAAAAAAAAGAAAAAGCAATGCTTCCCACCTGTCCTGAGATTTTATACCTGTGTTCCACATATTGGATCTTCTCGTAAGTAGACGCCTGGGGATTGTCCATCTTGAAGACTGCCGGTGGCTACTTCAGCTAACAAATCCTTAAGGTTTTCATCTTTGCCGCTGATCTCCACAGCAGATACTCGAATTGAGAAACGAGTCCCAGTCTTCTCTTTGCGCTCATTGATTAACTTGAAGAGCCAAGAGATAGCACAAGGTACGATGCCAAGGGTCTGTGTGGAGTTATCTTCCCCAAACATTGTGTAGGATTTGCCTAAAATGGAAAGCAAATGGAAATGTAATTGGACCACTAAGCACGTGACTTTAGTTGCAGTGTCAGGAAGTGTAGGATTATCAGGGTTTTCTTATTTAGTAGAAAAAAGATTCTCCTATTCCCTTATTTTGGCAAGAATCTGTTTTGCTATTTATATGTTTTGAGAGGATTCACCAAGTGGATGATTTATGAGTCATTAATAAACGGATGAACTTCTGGAAGAACTGACTTTCTGGTAAAAGGAGGAGAAAGGAAGAGGCATTGGGACATGAATGTGAAAGGAATGAAGCCACTTTCCACACCCACATCCACCGTGAGTCTTCCCAATGCAGAGAATGGGCCTTGTCTTTCCTCAGACTACAACAACAAATGGAGGAAAGATAAAAGGCTGCCTCATCTGTTCTCATTTATCAAGAAATCTGTTCAGGCGGTCAAATGGCTACTGTCCTTAATGCAGCCACCCTCCTCCTAAATATTCCGCTGAAGAATCACTCACAATTCCTGATATTTCAAGAAAAAGCAAATTAATTCTTCACTCACAAATCTTGCAGGGGATTTTTTAAAGATGTTACTGACAATACTTGTCATCTTAGGCTGATGAAGGCAAAGGATCTATTTCTGGGGTCTTGTGGTGAATCCAAGGCTCTCTGGTCCTCATTTGGGACCTAATCAGTGAGAATAATTAGGAGTAGGAGTAGATCTGATAGAATCACAGAATGTAAGGATTGAAAAACAACTGGAGATCTTCTAATCCAAGCCCCTGTCTAATTCAGGAATCCACTAGTAAAGCGCCCCCAATTAGTCTTCCTTTCTGCAGCCTAAATGTATTCAAATTGTCCAATAATTGCTAGTTAATTTTTCTTCACCTTTTCCCATTGGCTATTCCCCTCTGGACACCAGTTTGTCAAGGTCTTTCCTACAATATGATATCCAGAACTGCACAATATTCATGTGATTAACCAAAGTAAAACAAATAAGACCAATAATTTATTTTCATCCTAGAATTATACTTCTATTAATGCAGCATAGCATTAAAATGGCATTTGATTTTTGCCACTCAAGTTCTTTGAATTTGTACTGGAACCTCATGATGGAAATTTCTCCCCATTGACAGAGTATTTTTTTTACAACTTCTCCCCTATCCTAGTTCACCTCTTATAGTTACACAAAAAAGCTAGGATTTCATCTTAAGATTCAATTCTCAAACCAGATAACATCTGGTTTATAGAAACAAAATACCCTCTTCATACAAGCCTTCAGATTATAACCAATGGCACACACCTTAAATGATAATGGGAAAGAACAAATGCAAAAAGTAGCTTTTACATATTTCATTATTAATCCATCGGTACTTAATTTTTAATTTTAATTAATTGTTCCATTCTTTATAACTTTGTTGTAAAATAACCAATTAATTGTAACCAATTAATTTCTGCAAGCTCTTTGCTCTGTTTGAATTATGTCACACCTCTCCCTGAAAAAAATCTGCTTCTAAGATAACCGGATAGATGCACATTGCTACTTTTTACTTTTTATCCAATGGGATTTTTTAAAAGAAAGACAAGAAAGAATGCACAGAACTTAAAGTCCCAGTATAGAAATAAAACAGGAGAAGTTTGCATAACTAATTAAAAAGAAATTCTAATCTATTCATGTAGTCCAGGTTTATTGTTCCAAGAGCTGACAGCATGTAATTACCAGGTTGACATAATAATTAACTGTAATGAATTTGGGAGCTCACCAAGCTTGACATGGCCAAAGCAAAAGATGCAACCATCTGCACCATTCACGACAGACTGGATTACTTCTGCTACTGTTCCAGAGCATACCTCGGCCTAGTAAAGAAGTTGGAAGTCAGTTAATAAGCATGGACTCGGATGCATTGTATTGTTATTTTTACATGGAAATGGTTCTTAAACAATGAAGTTGCACATTTCACAGCATTAGTCACACTATTCTAGTGTCTATATTCCATTTTTTTCTAATTAAATCTACTACATAAGACCAAAAATGATTTCCTATTCTGCTAAAAAGGGTGCCATGGCATGTCAATTCTATGAACTCAGTTACAAAGGAAATGCTAACCAACAAACACCATCCAACTTTTTTATTTTTTAATACTAGCAGTCTATGCACTGAGGGCAAAGGTTCGTTCTCCGAGCTTGTGGGTTGGTTTCTGAACGTTTCTTTACCAGGCTAGGTAACATCTTCAGTGGAGTTTAGGGGATGTCAGTGTCAGACCTGTCATAAGACCCTCACTTGACACACCTACACCTAAGCCCTTATAAACCAGACACTGGTGAAACGTTCAGAAACCAACCCACAAGCTCGGAGAACGAACCTTTGCCTTCATCCTACACCTGAACTACAGATATTCACCACTATACCAAAGACTATGCACTGCCAAGGATGCTTAGGAGAAGGAAGCACCCTCAAACAAATGAATTTCATTTCACCCCAAATGAAAAAATTTGGAACGTTTCCATCTCCTGGAATACACACAGACACAAAGGACATGCTTTTAAGTCTCGTCTGTGTGCTGGGGAAAGGAAGAGAAACGCTGTTCAATGTGGAGAAAACAGATTTCTTTTTATCTAATGTCATGGAACCATACAGGAAATCTAAATTGCGCACACATGTTCTATTACTCCTTTTGAGTTTCAGATTCATGTGTCATCTCCTGCCAGCTTTACGTTTTCTTTACTGGCCAGGGAGCCATTCAGGACAGCAACCGTCTGCTATACCATATGTATTAGGCCTGGTTCTCGTCAGACAAACACCAGCTCCTGAGCTAAACCTATGCTTCATTGCCATTTTTCTCCTGACAACCATAATTACAGCCAACGGTTACGTCACTATACAGTATATTATCACTATAATATACTGTACATTTAAGTTTAAGTTGCCACGTAAACTAACTTTAGCTCCTCATTTCAGATAAATATTGTGATAAATGTCAACTATCTCGACTCATAAAAACAATGTGCGAATCAGCGGTAAGCCCACATTTCAAATTTTGATCAAGTAGAAAACAAAGATTTGTTAATTTTATACTACACTCAAATCATAGGCAGCTCTCATTCTTAACCAAAATCAAGGCTACTTGAAAAATGCAAGAGAAATTCATGCCACAACAGAAAGGAAAGGGAGCCATAAAACCCACTGATACCTGATCCCATATCTCTACCTTAGCAATATAACATGCTAGTGGAATATTTCATCTAACCAGATAAACTGGCAAGATACATTTATATACCAGAGTTAATTGTATTACTGAACTAACTTATTTTCTGAGTTTTCACAATATATTGTAGTATATTCTAATCAAGCAGTCTAGGATTCTGCAAGATGCCAAGCCACCAGAAAACGTAATCAAGGTTAGTATATGATATTAATGACTTCTGCCATTGTTTCTACGTAATCCACCAGATCTAACACAGATGGTATGCTCCAGGTCCCTTCCATTGACCATGCCATCAGAATTGGGGGGAGGGGGATGGAGGAGAAGGAGGGATTCACAGTGGTTGAAGGAGAACAGTCTTCCTAATTTGGTTCCTTCTTTGTTTTAATTTCCATGAATTGGACTATGTTGATAGAGAAAGCAACAAACCTTGTGAACCCACTATCAGTTCTACTTTCAAGTACAGATTATTTCAATCTTCCAATTGTCTCCAAAGGGACGCTAACTTGTTTATTGTGAAAATCCTATAAAATCCATTAGAAAATCCTTCTAATGAAGGGTCCCAGGACATTATCTAAGGCCTTTTTTTTTGTATGGATATGCAGTATAATTCTTCCAATGCACATGCATAAGACTGCAGGGAGAGTCTGTTTTAAATGTGGGCCATTGTTCTACAGTCATACCTCATCTCAAAAGTTGGCAATGATAGGCAGCCATTTGTTTAGGGAGGACAGTTGGCCATAACATATTTTCTCAAAGAGACATGCATCTATGTTTTCTCAAAAACAATATGAAAACCATTGCAGCATTCCAGATTTTCCCAGTTCCTATGGACTAGGACAGGGTTGTCAAATTTGCATCGTCATGGTGGCATCACGTGATGTATCAGGATTTTTTCCCCCTTTGCTAAACCAGGCATGGGTGTGGCCAGAATGTGACACATCTGGCCCATGAGCTGCAAATTTGACAGCCCTGGGCTAGGGATTGTGGAAACTGAAGTCAACATACTTAAAAAAAAACACTATCCATTTTATTCCATCCTTCCACAACCAACAGAATATTTGAAGATCTCTCATGATGATACAAATAAGCCCAAATCTATAAATGTTATGCTACAACTAAGACTAAAAAGAGATACTATGGAAGTCACAACTTGTATGTATATGTTGCTTTAAACCACACAAGAAAGATAGTAGGAATATAATCACTGAACAGAATTACCTCTACAGATATTGCTTCTTAATTTCACATCTGGGCTAAATTAAAACAGCGTGAGGCCTTGCAAACTGACTATTAATTAGCATGCCTTCCCAGTAATTAAACCAACTAATTCAGAGGGAAAAAAATACTGTAAAAGAACTCGCCAGAATTAAATGCCATGGCAGCAACTTAAATTATCAGCTTTATATGCTCAGCTTTGGTACCTGGGACGCATCCTGGGGGAACACTGCATCGAAAGCAAACATCTTTGGGACAGCCACAGCTCCTCTTCGGTGACTTGCATTACAGCCACTTGTAGTTGGATCATAAAGTGTGATCTGCTTTTTTCGTGAATCTACCTTCAGAAATGACATAGATTCCGATGTGTTGGGTGTTCCTTGTGATGGGCAAATTCTCACCATCACCTTCACCTAAAAATCATTCAAAAATATAGATTTAGTCCAGTTACAAGTAAATAATAACGCTATACCTCAAATCCTTGCTTTACAGTGCCTATACAACTCTGAATGAGACCATGTGTCCATCTAGCTACCTACTGAACTGCATATATTAGCTGACAGAGGATTTCATACAAGAAACTTTCTGAGTTCTTTCTGATTTTGACCTTTCATATGCACAGCATGTCTTCTTCCCCTGAGTTACAGCCTGCATCTTAAGCTTGAATTAATTAGCCTGCCGGGGAAAAAATATTATTGGTCATATAATTTGAAACACAGTTTTCCCACAAAATGTTTACATATTCTACCGCTTGTATCCGTGTAGGTGCTTACTACACAGTGAGCTTCCACACATCATGCTCAGAACATTATACAATACTGTACAAAGGAGAAATAAAAAGGCCAAAAGTAGGTAGCTATATGCAGTCGTGTTTTACTCAGTCTAAAACTTACAGAGGAATTTGCTATTACAAGTATGTAATGGCAGCTGCTGTCTTCAATGGATGTAAAGAGGGAAAAGACAAATTCATGAAAGGTAGTTCTACCAGCAATATTGAATCACAAGAGCTAAATGTTCAAGGCAGTGTATCAATAAATATTAATTGCACTGCAATGCCAGCATTATGTAATGTTTAATATATAGGATTTGGGTGAGAAAAACTCAGATTCAACCTCTATTCAATTACAGAGCTGAATGAGAGACTTTAGGTGAGTCATGTTCTCTCAGTCAGAGAGAGAACCCCTCTCCCTCTTCCAATTTACTATTTTACTTTATTTATGCTTTGGATAAAAAGAATATATATGCACAAATACTGCATACTATATATTCTAGCCAAAAATATGCTGGATTAACTTAAACATGTTGAAGATAGAAGCAGATTTCTTTTCTTTTTTTAAGCATCACTTCAGAATGCTTTGCCATCTCTAAATATATTATATATTTACCTGTCCTATGAAATATTTCCCAAAGTACAGATTGGAACATTATTTTTATGGAAAACATCATGGTTAATTATCTACTGAAATCTTTTTGGCCTAAAAACACTTCACTACCAGAATACAATATTCATCAAACATGTTAGCTTTGGGAAGTCACTATCTTTTTTTTTAGCATTTGGGTTTCTTTCCCTGTTTCCTCTCCCCCACCATCTAAATGTGATATGAATATGACACGACAGTCCTAGAAAATAACTGAACCTTAAAATAAAATAAGCAATTGCTTCAGAGCGAAAGTATTGTAGGTGACACATTCGAGACTACTTTCCAATAAAAGCTACTACCAGTGTATGTTAGAGAGGTTCCTTCGACCTTGAGAATGTTGCCAAGGGGCCATTTTCTGTAAATAAATATACGAAGAGGATATCAATTCAAAAAATGCACTGAAGTATAAGGAACTGTAGCTATGCATATTCTCTGTTTATATTTGATAGCTGGCATTTATCAATGCTACAACGATGCTCACTTCAGTCATCATGATTTTACCCTGACTGACCTTAGGAGAATGTTAGATGTCAACAGCAGAACAAACTGATCTTCCAATACAACTGAGATTATAAAAAACGGTGAACCAAAACTGACTTTCTCAGCAACTAGAATCTAACAAATTGTCTCAATCAGGCATAGTCTTCAGTTATGCTACATGAAAAATGTCAGACTCATAACGTTTATGTCCCTGGGTTTATCTAAGAAATAATAAAATGCTTTTTCAACCCAATTAAATGTTTTTGAGACATATTGGCAGGCTTGAATAGTACAGTATCCAAAAGAGCAAAAGACAGAAATGGAAAGAAAACAAGAACTATATCCTGACTGCAGAATTTGAATCAGGACCTGACAGGAATTGCTCATAGAAATAAGTAGGATACGTCAACTCCTCTGATTATACAGTGAGAAAAGAACATTGCTTTATCATAATTCTAACTGTTCATATCTAAACTGGAGTTTGGAAGGACAATTTGCAAGCCTCCCCACACCCTCTTTTTAAGAAACTATCAGTACAAGAAATTGATGTGAAAATACTTTCCACCCTGCTGCTCTTAAATATGAATGCAAACAGAAATGATAGTAAATCTCTTCCATTCAAATTTTATGGGCTGGGGAATGTATATTTTTGCATAAATATATAATATGAAGTATAATTCCCAATTTTGTATGCCTGCCTATGTACACCTATATGTGAGAAAGAAAGAGAGCAAGATGGAAACAGAAAGTGATTGAGTCTGATGTTCAATACAGTTAATGGCTCTACAGCAAACAGATTAACAATATTAAATATTGTAAAATATTCTAGCCCTGCTTTAGATATCAGAGGAACGATTTCTCCTGTATTTATATTATCAGTTAGCCAAGTACATATTACAACCCAAAGATTAAGACATATTCTTCTCTCCAAATCCTATCAGTTCTCTGTTGTATCTCAAACAAGGACCAGAAAAGAAGAAAGAAAATTCCCCAAAAATAGCATGTTCCATGTGCTTTTGGATCAAATACATGGCATCTCTCTTTCTTTTAATTCCCTACCCCACATCTGGAGGCCATTATCAGATGGGGTTTTTAAAGTAGGTAACCCTGAAAGGAGGAGGAGGAGGCTGGAGATCAAAGGGAGATCGCAAAGGAAAAAACAGTTTCTTTAAACCCCACAGGCCAATAACTGGATACTGATGAAGATCCTTCAATCACTGTTCATTGCTTTAGGGATGGAAGTGCTTCCCTGAAGGCCACACGCTACCCAATCACCAACAGCAAGAAAAAAAACTCAGGCTGGAGTACATAAGGCTATTGCCATGCACTTATGTGGAGCAAAGAAAATAAAAGTTATAGATGCCAAACCAGCAGCACAAAACTAGCAATTGCAAGGAAGAAAAAGGAAGATGTGTAAGACACTAATTTACATAATTCATTGCAAGCCAATATTTCTCCCACAGATGTGCAATCTCATTGGTGCACACTGAAAGCTACACAGATTTCAAAGTATGAATACACTAGACCTGAGATGTATTCATTTTTGCTTGTTTAATTATTTATAATTAATAAATCTTAATTATAAGATTAATTTTGTATTTCTCCATTGCAGTGGCCATGAATGACCTCATTTAAAGAGAAAAGCACTGCGGATTCTGTACAAAAATGCTCAGCTATGTCTTAAAAACCTTAGAATTTGTATACCTCTTGCACAAAGTTGATCTACTCATGCAGATAAAGATACAAAGTTCCTGGTATGCATTGTTTCACGCCAAAAGTGTAAGCACACACGATTTGAATATTACAAAAATCTTCTATTTACTAGAAATTATCAGTATCTTCTTTGAACTTACCTCTGCCACTATAACATCTGACCAAGCTTAGGAGATGTCAAGAAAAAAAATATACAGGTATAAATATCTATTTTCTCATCCATCTTTTGTTCCATAATGGTTAAACAGCGTTTAAGTGAAAGGATCATAAAGGAGGAGCTGCTGTTGATAATTTGCTTCTTTAAAGTTGTTGTTTTAGAAGGTGAGAAGCTATGTTTCAAATACACTGTAAAGTCTTATGGCAGGTTGTCCTAGCAAATCAATCCATTGCAATACAGGCAACCCTACCGCCAATAAGGAATATCACACTGAAACTAGATGACTATGCAGTAACAACAGAGATGAATCTAACTATGAACAAATTCACCATACTCCCACCACCGCTCTGATTGAGGAATAGCAAAGCATTTAGATTTACTGTATATACTGCCCCATACAGTTTTATATCACTCTGGGCACTTTACAATGTCTTTGCATGTTGCTACCAACAATCAGGGTCCTCAATTTACTGACTTTGGAAGAATAGAAGGTTGAGTCAATCTTGAGCCAGTCAGGATCATACTTCAGGCTGTGGGCAAAGTCTGCCTGCAATATTACACTTTTAACCACTGTGCCACCAGGGTTCCGAGGGAGATTAATTTTCAGAAGCTTCAGAAAATGAATTGATAAAACAGATTTAATTCATAAAAGCAAGACTAGTGATGCCCTACTACAAGTCCCCTACAGTCTTGTACACCTTCCTAAAATATGCCAGAAGCATAAGTCTATGAACACAGTCAACTCATTGGCTCACAGTGCCCCTCTATATATTAAAGACATCCCTTGAAACCTGAAGTCAGAACATGCTTGTGGATACCCCCTTTAAATAATACTTGAGAAAAAATGGAGACTATTTTCCTACAGGAGATATGGTACCAGGATATTTTTCCCCTTCCTTTCTTTAGGTTTTTCCTCATATACGCTTCCACCAGTGAAATTAGATTCACATGAAAGAGCAAGTAAGTAATAAAAACTTTTATTTCAGTTGTCATAAAGGGAACTGTACAGAAAAGGGATTGATCTGATAACAATCATGTCCAGATAATCTGGTAGATAAGTAAATCAGGGGTGAAATCCAGCAGGTTCCGACAGGTTCTGGAGAACTGATAGCAGAAATTTTGAGTAGTTCAGAGAACTGGCAAATACCACCTCTGGCTGGCCCCAGAGTGGGGTGGGAATGGAGATTTTG
>JANHFT010006462.1:6571-27619 GCA_032467955.1 Pseudoxenodon macrops
TCTATTCTATTCTATTCTATTCTATTCTATTCTATTCTATTCTATTCTATTCTATTCTATTCTATTCTATTCTTGCTGTCCATATGCTAATCAATCATTGGTGGACTTTCAGATAAAGAATATCTTCAGCAGAGATTGCCCTCAACAACTCTTCAATTTTACAGTTCTCTGAAAAGTATAGCTGTAAGAATTGAGAGACAGAGTTTCTCAAAGTAAAGATATTAGTTATGTAAACCACCATATGATTGTCCAATTTCAAGTTCAAAAAGTGCAGAGCGAAAAGTCCATTAAACAATGGGAAGAATGGTAGGAAAAAGCATAAGAGAGGATATAAAAAAGAAATTGTAGAGGGCAGTGAAGTGTTCCAATAAATTCTTTGTAGTATACAATAAAGATTCTTATCTTGTCTGAAGACCTTCAGCCAAGTGTGAGCTTAGATAATAGTCATGCTTTGCTGAACTGAACATCTGGGAAATATGTTGATATTTTGCCAGCTCAGAGCCAGACAAGAGTATATGAAGGCTATATGAAGAATTAGCTTTACATATACTGTACATTGAAAAGTTTGCCAACCTTTCAGATTCCTTTGTATATAGAGATATAACTCTCTTTGTATATAGAGATATACAAAACTTTACAATTTTTTTTGACAAGATCTCTAAAAGTTGCTGTTATATGTACGTAACAGCATTGAGAACCATTGAATGCAATAGAATTTTGATGTGAATAAAATTGTCCTGTAAGCAAACCTGTCAGTCATGAAAGTATATGGATGGGCAATTTGTAGCCATAGGCTGCCTTTGTGCCTCTTGTCCTTTTTTTTAGTAGCCTTTGAAACCTTCATCGTATATTTTGCCAAACTTTGGCAGAACGATTGTCAAAAATTTACCTTTATGGGTTGGTAGCAGAGATGGGTTCCTACCGGTTTCGACCGGTTCTACCGAGTAGGTAGTAGGCCGCTGGCGACATCACGGAGCCAGTTCTGCTGCTCCGTGGGCGCCGCCATCTTTTTTTTGGGGAAAAATTTTTGTTCCGATTTTTTTTCTTCTGTGCATGCGCAGAAGCCAAGTTTCCGGCACTGCGCATGCGTCGCCATCTTGCTTTTGGCTTTTTTTGTGTGTGGAAAAAATGTTTTTTTCCTGGATTTTTTTCTTCTGTGTATGCGCAGAAGGCAAGTGTCTGGCACTGTGCATGCATTGCCATCTTGTTTTCAGCCTTTTTTGGGGGGAATTTTTCAGGGCTTTTTTCTACTGCGCATGTGCACACATGCATGCGGCACATATTTACATGCACGTGGTGCGCGCGGGGGTGCGGGAGGCAGCAAACTTCCGGCGAGGTAAGTTAAAACCCACTCCTGGTTGATAGCTAATTAAGCTGGAAAGTTGGACAAAAACGACTATATATAGTTATATCTTTAAATAATACAATCTTATTTCTTTGGTTTGAAACAATGCAAAGAAATAAGATTGTATTATTTAAATTGTTCACATCAACTAGTATGTCAAGTAATGTAATGAATTTATGGATTATGTCCAGTTGTCCAGAAGGATAAAATTCAAAGCAAACTGTCAAGGACTTGAAGAAATTCTGTTCCTACAACAGAATTATGAAGAGCATGGATGAATGTACAATAATACAAAAATAATCCAATCTTTAGAGAGAGAGCTGAATATGGGAAAACTCTTTAAGCATGTATGAAAGTTGAGGAGAATGAATATCTTAAAAATATTATTCAATGTTCTGAATATTTCTGGCCATGGGGCAAAAGACAGTAGGAATTCCATATCTACTATATTATACTTCGACAAGTTGTTTGTGTTTTCCTGGAATCATGAAAACTCTTATAACAATGTTCTACATAGAGATGGAGGGACATCTTGGAATTCCCTGGAATTTTAAGGGCTACTTTTAAAAAAAAAACAAGGGCCACAGTGATAGAAAGAGAGGACTAAATTCATCCTCCTCCTATTTACACTTCTTTCCAAGCTCTAAAATTTTACTCAGTGTGGTACTGCAGAAATATACAATATGCAGAATATATTTTTAGTCTACAGATTACCCTTTTGAACCAAAGCTCCACAGATGTCTAGGGTCATAGAAATGAGTCATAGAAATACAGCAGGAAAGCATTCAAAAAATAATGAAATGGATGCAGTCAAGGGTAACAAATCCAAAGTATTATCTGCTCAAAACAAACAGGATTCATGAGAAATAATCTAATTTCTTTCTGGCTCACTACTTTCCTTTTTTGCCTAACAATAAAAATATGGAATAGAATGCATGGAGGTAGGCACAAAACATAAGCATAATTTTCTGCCTAGACATGCTGTGTATATTGATCAATTTCTCAGGAACCATAGAAATAGATCAATTTCATAGAGCCATAGAAATACAGCAAGAAAGAGAAGACTTAGTACTGTAGGTGCACCATTCAAAAAGTTTGCAGCCAGGTCAACTTGATGAGAGGTGAAGTTATATGTAAAGCTAAGGGTTTATGCCTACCTTATAGATGAAGAATGGCTTGCATCTTTTGTTAACACCTGCTTGATGAGCCAGACTTTCAGAGCTTACAGTACCGCAGGACTGAAACTAACGAAGTGATTACTTCCAGACAAAACATCGTATTGATCTACCTCCTACATACATTTTGGAAGCATTAAAACAATGTGGGGGCTCCTGTTTGCTTTTCCTCAAATAGGGATCTTGGCTTAGACCAGGGGTCTGCAACCTTAAACACTCAAAGAGCCATTTGGACCCGTTTCCCACAGAAAAGAGAACACCGGGAGCCACAAAACCTGGGTGGGCATGGCCAACTCAATGTCACTCACTTCCACCAGTTGCATGACCCTCCCCTAGCCATGGCCACCAAGCCAGTCATTAGGGCAGAGAATCACAAAATCCTTTTGACATCTCTCCCTCCCTCCCCCGCTCTCCTTCGCTTTCTGTCTCTCTCTCTGTCTCTCTCCCCCCTCTCTGTATCTTTCTGTCTCTGGTAGGGTCACCCTATATATATATTATTTTCTCTGGAGGGAAATGACATGGACCCAGAATAGAAGCTTCCACAGAATGGTCCTACATGAAAGTTGTATCTGGGTCAGCCATTCCCATTCCAGCGGTGCAGCTAATTCATGTGCCAGGACTGTAACAGGCTGTATTTCACCATGCTGGCAGGGAAATGTAGAATCCAAACATTTGGAGACACTCATTTGAGAAATTGATCAATATAGATAGTGGGTCTAGGCAGGAAATTATGCTTCGGTTCTGTGCCTACCTCTATGCATTCCATCCCATATTTTCATTCTTAGCAGGGGAAAAAAAATAAGGTAGTGAGCCAGGAAGAAATTAGATTATTTCTCATGAACCCTGTTTGTTTTGCGGCAAATAATACTTTGGGTTTGTTACCCTTGACTGCATCCATTTCATTATTTTTGTAATACTTCAAGAAACATTTAATTCAGATCATCATTATTTCCCTATGCTTTGTGTAGTGAATTATAGCCAACTTTTAGTTCTGTATGTTTTATTTTAAGTTGCCATTAGGAGGACTAAATGAGATTTCATTTAATCGCAAAAAGTACAAAAGGTATTCTGGAACTGAAACAAACACTGATGACAAGGATAAATTTTCTGGCAGCAAATAAAAAGAAGAGCTACTATGCTTTTTTCCCCCCCAAGGGCTAGGAGACATTATAAAGAGCAGTACAGGAATTATACCAGTATGACTGAAACAATTTTTAAAGATAAATACAGGTAGTCCTCAACTTACAACAGTTCATTTAGTGACCATTCAAAGTTATAACAGCATTGAAAAAAATAGGTTTTGACCCTTTTTCACACTTATAACCATTGCAGCATTCCGGTGGTCACATGATTTACCTCAGGATACTTGACAACTGGTTCATATTTATGACGGTTGCAGTGTCCCAGGGTCATGTGATGATCTTTTGCGACCTTCTGACAAAAGCAAAGTTAATGGGGAAGCCAGATTCACTTAACAAAACATGTTACTAATTTAACAACTGCAGTGATTCAATTAACAAATGTGGCAAGAAAAGTCACAAAAATGGGGGGGAAACTCAACAAATTGCTCACTTAGCAACATAAATTCTGGTCTCAGTTATGGTTGTAAGTCGAGGACTACCTGTAATCCACTTCAACTTTATTACTTGCTTAAAAAGGCCTCCCTTTGCTTCCATTTGTTATTATCATATTAAAGGTAAAGGTTCCCCTCGCACATATGTGCTAGTCGTTCCCGACTCTAGGAGGCAGTGCTCATCTCCATTACAAAGCCAAAGAGCCAGCGCTGTCTGAAGACATCTCCATGGTCATGCGGCTGGCATGACTAGACGCTGAAGGCGCACGGAACACTGTTACCTTCCCACCAAAGGCAGTCCCTATTTTCTAGTTGCATTTTTACATGTTTCGAACTGCTAGGTTGGCAGAAGTGGGACAAGTAACGGGAGCTCACCCTGTTACACGGCACTAGGGATTCTGACCTTTCTGATTGACAAGCTCAGCGTCTTAGCCACTGAGCCACCACATCCCTTCTCATATTACTCAGTCACTAACACTACTGTTTCCTTGGTCCAAATGCATGGCTACTGAACCCTGCATTGTAATATTGCTTCAGCAAGCACTGCTTTTGTTAGGAAATTGATTTCATTGCATTATTAATCTTTGGGGAAATTGTAATTGTAATGCATAATAGTGTATCTTCTATTAGGACAGTGAAGAGGCTCAATCATTATTCACAAATAGCTTTTTGTGTTCCGCCCTACAATAATTCCCCAAACCACATAGTCAATTAACCAGGACTTTTCTTCTTCTTAACTTCTCTAATACAAGAATAAGCTTATCATTTCTGGTGGTTAGTATCATTGAAAGCAGAAGTAACATTAGAGCCAGTATAATCTAGTGGTTAAGGGCTAGTGTTAAAGTCACAGCATCATGTTGCCGTCACGTGATGTATAGCAACATTTTCCCCCTTCGCGGAGCTTGGGTGGGTGTGGCCTGCGTGTGACGCATCTAGCCCGCAGGCCGCCAGTTTGACACCCCTGGGTTAAGACATCAGACTAGAAAACAGCTGAGTGACATTGAGCCAGTCACTGTCTCTCAGACCAACCCACTTCATAGGGTATCATTGTGGGCAAATAAGAGGAAGAAGAAATTTTAGGTATGTTCACTGTCTTGAGTAAATTCTAAAAATAGTAAAAGCGGGATAAAAATAAATAAATTGGAAAATGGCAATACCTAGAAATGCAACCTGGCTTGATTGTTTTTTTACAGCTACAGATGAGCAATTCATATCTTGCCATAAGTGGTATCTATACGTTATTTTAAAGATTTGTTTCATTCGTGCCATATAGTTATTTCACACTGCATGTCTCATTGCTGAGATGCTGAGCATGGATTAGAGATAAAGTCAGATAGGAGGGCATGCTGAAATTCACCTTCCTCTAGTTATACTGAGATAATATTAGAGAGAAAAGAACCAAGTCAAAAGAAAGCGTATTTCTTCATTTGTCCACCTGTGATGATATAAGTTAGAAATAAATATAATTTTTTCTTGACATCTGCCTTTGCAAATCTAGCTATCATTTATTATATCTAAGCCTAGCAGCCAAATATGAAATATGAAATATACATTTTCTCTTCTGCCTAGTCAAATTTCTTTTTCTACCTTTCATTTTTGTTTGAAGTTTGCATAGATTTGGTTGCATTTTGGTTTGCATTTTACCCCCTGATATTTCCCCATCCATAATCAAATGCAATACTCTGTTGTCACATAGATTTGCAAAAACAAACATAGAAATATACTATTTTTCACAGTCATTCTAGAGATTTGCATACAAGGAAGGAAGGAAACATTTAAAAAAAACATTGCAAATGGTGCAAGCTTGATTGCGGCTATATTCTGAGAACCTTGTTTCTCTGCAGTGCTTATATTTTGAATATCAAGAAATCATTATTTCTGAAAACCTGCTGTTAAAATATAGAAGAAATGCACAATTAATTAAATGTGGCTGTGTTCCACCATAGCTAACTAATACTTTCAGTGGAGTATTAGGGTCAGCTGCTCTCCCAACACACCGATGAATAGACAACACACAAACAAAACATATAGTACGGTCATACAATGTCTAACAAAAAATTCTCCATTAGATGCTACAAGAATGAGACTGCAGTTCGTATCAAGAGCAACTTTGTTACTATTTTTAGGATCTAATCCCCAGTGTAAACCCCACTCTTTAGGACCAAAAGACTGAAGAAGTGATAGTACCACTTTATACTGTACTGTTAAGGCCATATTTGGAGTACTGTGTCCAGTTTTGGTCACCAAGATACAAAAATGATGCTTAGAAAAGCAACATAGATGATAAGGGGTCTGTAGCTAAATTATTTGATGAACAATTAGAGGAACCCAGATATGTCTAGTCTAATGAAAGACAAAAATTCGGGGTAACATGATAGCTGTCTTTTGGTACTTACTTATGGGGTTCTCACAGAGAAGAGGGAGTTGGCTTATTCTGCAAAGCATCTGAGGTAGGACAAGAAGTGATGGATCAAAGAGAGATCCCATCTGTAACTAAGAAATTTCCTGACAGCAAGAACAATTAATCAGTGGAACAGCTTGCCTCCTAGAGTTGTGCATGCTCCATCACTGGAGATTTCAAGAAAAGATTGGACAACCATTTATCTGGGATGGTACTGTAAGGTCTCCTGTCTTAGGCAGGGAGTTGGGCTTCTGTTTTGCAATTTCACGAAAAGATAAATGGGGAGAGGTGGAATTCCAAGTGGTACGATTTACTTTTTTTGTATTGTATCCTTAATTGCGTTGAAAACATGCCATGCTTAATGTGTGTTTAGCATTAAAAGACATACAAGCTAACAGCAAACAGTCCAGCTAAATAACCACCAAGACCAGAAGAGCAAACACCTCTAAGAAACACATGTGGTCACTGCCCTAGGTCAACATCAAAGGTAGAGAGAATTAGTTGGAGAATTAGCGAAGCATCTTTGATGGATTAGGAAGGCAGTTGAAGTTCAGGATCTTTTCATTACATGTCTCTGTAATTCCGCAAAACGGTAGAGTAGCATAGATTAAAAAGTGTATGTTGAGAGACCTCAATGTGTTTTGGATAGTTCTAAAAATAACTTCAGTTACATGGATGGTCTTTCTTGGCAAGGATGGAAATAACTGGAAGGGAATTTATTAAGCAGAAAAAAATTAAAATGGAATGATCGCTATGATAGTCCCATACAAAGCCTGAAGTCTAATAATAGCTATAACCCCAGAATGAGGCTGGTCTTTGAGAAGACTACAAATTACTCTTCCTCTTTGGAATTCAAAGTGATCGTTGCTTTAAGGGAGATAGTATGACCTAAGCATTTATGCTGTTTTGTTACTCAGATTATGTTGACTTTCCTGACACCCCTTCATACAAAATGAATCTGGGTAGGCAAAATGATGTCCAAATTTGACATGGAAAATTGTGTCCTGAATATGCAAATCGACATTTGTTCCACTGATATATTGCATTACAGTAGGCTTACCCCCCTCCACTCAGTTATTCATGAAAAACAGGTGTATATGTGTGTATGTATGTGGGGGTGAAGTTAGTATTTCAACTGAGAGTTATTCCCTTTCTAATGCAATGCTCCATGGCATTAGGCCCAACCCAAATACAAAATTTGGAAGTAAAGTTCCAAGAATTTTACTGCTGTTTATTTCAGTGACATAAGAATGGGTTTATATTGCTTTCATGCTAACAAGCAGCAATCTGCCTCTTTCCTCTAATTGCTTATTAGTTGGGATAAACAAGGTTTGAAAAAAAGGGGTGCCTGATTTGCTGAATTATTAATCACATAAATGTTTACTGTTACAGGCTCCCTTATCCTATGCAGAATTTCAAAAAGCTGTCAATCAGACATTTCTCTGAAGCTCCAGGGTTTATTTAGATTTAATGTAAAGGAGTATCTGAGTAGCATATATCCATATGTAGGAATGTGTTTTTGCAATGAATTAATGTACCCTTTTTGTGAGGATGCTAAAACACACAGGAGCACACATCATAATGCTTGATTAAATAATATATAAATAATTTCTTCTTTATTTGCTCCAATGAACAAGTGTTGTGTTTGGAGTGTTATTAAAAGAAGAAATATAGATTAAATGAGTTTTTGCTCTTGTCTTGTTCTGGGCATCTATTTTTGCAAAAATCATTGGCCCAAAGTGTTGGAACACCCAGCCAATTAAACCCTTCTTCAACCGATGGCATAAAAATATCTGAATAAATCCTTTAGCACATAGAGTCGGAGAACATAACCATCCCGTGATAGTACAAGGTTTTCACCTTTTTACCGTGCCTACTTAATTTTTTAATTAATTAATTAATATTTATATCTTGCTTTTCCTCTAGCAGCTCAATGGTGTTCAAGGCATTCTGCCCCTCAGATTTTCTCCAAAACAGACAGCCTGTTGAACTGGGAGTGCCTGGGCAGGTTCACCCAGAGAGTTTCTGTGACTGAGGATGGATTCGAAAATGGAACAGCCCACTCCTACATTATTTTTATAACCATTAAACCAGTGATGGCTAACCTTTTTCTTCTAGCATGCCAAAAATAGCAGTTTGTGTGCGCGCTAGTGCGTGCTAGCATGCCAGCACACAACACACACACCCCACGCACACTGCGCATGCACACCCCCATTGGGCCATTTTTCATCCTCCAGAGGCTTCAGGGACGCCTCCTGAAGGCAAAAACCGGCCCTATAGGCAAACCGGAAGTTCAGGAACTGACTTCCGGTTTGCCTGTTGAGCCGTTTTTAACCCTCCAGAGGTTCAGGGAGAGTGAAAAATGGCTGAAAATCAAGGCCGAAAATCAACTGGAGCTGACAGGGCAATGCCTCACGTGCCCTCAGAAATGGCTCCCCGTGCCAAAGGTTCGCCATCCCTTCACTAAACCATACTACATTCCCTGATTCGTTGGCTACCTGCTTGATCCGCCATTCAGTTAGTCAATTACAACATACTGAGATTTCCTGTGCTTTTATAATCTTTCTTCAACATTCTTGTCAGGCAAAAGTGCTTAGTTCCAGAACTCCTACTTTTATCTCTGGTACAGCAATCCTCTCTAGGATTGTCGGGGTCAAAAAAGACAAGAGGTAACACATTGATGCAGCATAGTTGAAGCCCTGTCATTTTGTATCTCTGCCACTTTAACATATCAACTTTTGTTGCAATGCCACAACTGATATCTTACCTCTTTCAACATCTCTTCTCCCTGGGTTGTTACTTCTGCAATGGAATTCACTCTTATGCAGAATACTGGATTACATCTACATTGTTGATCCATCGTATAGTTTTAAAAAACTTGTTAAATTTTATTGAGAAAATACCTTCCTCCACCCTCAAATTCCTCTTTTATATTTTGAGAAGAACACTTATTTTAGATCAGCTATTATTTATAGTTTTTATAAAGCTATTCTTTAGGTCTTTATGAGAATTATTTCTACTGAAAAATTTCCAGGGAAGAAACTTTGTGTTCTTAGAGTTCATTTGCTGTCATGGTCTGGTAATGTTAAGTTTTTGCTTTAATCTACTAACCTCTGGTGTGAGTAACCTTTATCACCTCCTACCTCAAATTGCTTGAAGAGATGTGATGTCTTAAAAGAAACATACATAGCAACAATATAGCACTGGAAGGAAAGGAAATACAGAATTCAAAACGAGTAAGGGACTCATTTTTATTAACACGTGCATAGAGCATCATTTCTGACCATTGGGAGCAATTTGAGACAATTTCAACTAATCATTATTAAATAGTAAGCCAAGTTAATCAGTGATCCGTTGAAGTAGTTCATTGAAAAATGTTTCTGCAGGCAGATTTAAGTAAAATTAAATGCTTAATTTATTTATAGGATGTATATCCCTTCTTTCTGGCAACAAATGACACTCAGTGCAAGTAACAAAAATAAAAGCAGCGTAATTAGAAATATAAGTAAAAGTATAACTATTTAAATGTTTTCTCTGGATTTAACCATTTAACCATTAAAAACATAAAAACATAAAAAGCAGAACAGTTTCCAAAGTTCTTCAGCCAAAACACATTTACATACCAACGATCTGCCTAAAAATGTTTTGCGTACTGTTAATAGAATAACGGAAAGAGGAACCAGCCCACTTCTTTTGCTAAAGAGTTGTTAATCTTGAGAATCCTGAGAAATTTTGTGTATTGTAAAATAAGACAAAAGTGCCCTCCTTGAGTCAAGCTTGATTTCTGATGACTTCACAGAAATTATTTCCCAAATGTAGAGGTCAGTAGTTCACTAGTATTGTGCAGTTAATATTTCTAAACCTCCCTCATGATTAGTCATTTCCTTATTGGAAAGACATGTCTTTACTGCTTGCTTTGCCACCGACATCGTGCTTCATTGTCATAACTGGCAGGTAGTACAGGAAACAGTCTACCACAGCTTCAGGGTTAGCAAGATGCAAAGCTTTATCACAAAGCAGAGAATGGATACTTTAAACTGTGTCCTGTCAAATATGAAAACAAAAGACTTCTGCAGCAAGTCAAGACCCATTTTAATTCAATGTTTATATTTCTAACGATAACATACTGGCAATTATTTATTTTATTATTTATGCACTGTGAAGGAATATTTCACTAATTCACCTTCCAGTCAGCATCAGGGACATTTCTCCCTATTTTCTTCGTGCCTTGCATAATTTTATACTTTTGTCACCTTTTCCTCAAGCTAATGGAATCCTCTTAATATTTTTGGCGTGCCCTGATCATCTTGCTTAGTCTCTTCCAAATTTTATTGTCTGCTGTATCTTTTTTTCCAAGTATGGTGATCAGAACTGTATGTAGTATTCCTGGTGCAGATGTAGCATATATTTCTATAGAGAGGCTTTCCAGTGTTGGCAGTTTTATTTTCAATCCCTTCTCAATAATTCCTAACATGGCAACTTGACTTTTTCATAATCACCATGTAGAGAGTTGACATGTTCATTGACCTATATTCACTATGACCTCAAGGTCTTTTTCCTAGATAGTTAGAAAAAAACACACACATCCATGTGTATCCAAAGTTAGTTCGACTGTCAGTCTTTCAAGGACAGAATAGGCCAGGTAACAGAAACCCCAGAAAGAAATTTATTTGATTGATATAGGCTGTAATAACAGAACCTTGAAAGCCCAAGTTCTCTAACTCTCCCCTTTTATATCAAAGACAATCAAGGCAAAACAATTTTGAATTTCTTTTTCGCTCTCCGCACTTAAGGATCTTCCTGCCCTCATAACTCTTACTCAAGAAAGCAGGTGGAAGCTGTGGCCAAGTCTTTGTACAACATCTTGTGTATCAATTGTAACATACTGCCAGATCACTCATATCCTTTTCACTTCCACTACTGCAATCTGCTGTACAAGTGTTACGTGATTGTATGCTTGACATGGGATTTTTTGCTATTCAACTGGTCATTGAGACATGCATGAATGTAAGAGAATAGATTTAGAAAAATATATATGATAAGAATAGGTTTGAAAATGGAATACTTTGCATGCCTATGGAGAATATGGTTTCTGAATTGATAAGAGTGGTATATAATGCAAATAAACTACATATGAGCGTATTTGGACTACTTAGATAATGGTTTAATATTGATTAGGTAGTAGGATGATGATTTGTGATACCCCCTTTTGTTTATTGTATTTATGGATATACAAGGAATACTTATAATGGTTTTAAAATATGTTGGTTGGAGCGTTCACTGTATGTACTTGTGCAGGCTGGCCATGTTTGTTGTTGAGGGAGAACTGAATGATTTGTGTTTGATTGTAGGATACAAGAATAAGTGTTGATCTCAAAATTAACATAGCAAAGATTAATCGTTGTGTTTGTCAGAGAAATTAGAATAATTAAATGTGAATTGTAAAAAAATGAGAGCAGAAAGAAAAAAATGTGAAATTGGAGAAATGTTAAAGTATGCTAATTCTGAGAAAAAAGGCAATGGGCAGAAAATGGTCTGTTGTGAACAACTAATGTTCGTCAAAAGAAATGGAAATATCTGGGTATACGAGCGTACTTCTAACCTATGTAACCTAATTTGTTACATAGATTTGAGAGTTGGATATATCAGAAGAAACCTGAAGATGGATATAGTGGGAATATAGTTCTGAAAAATATCTGTGGTAAAACAAAGTAAGGTCAAAAATTAATGGATGATGAATAAATCATGAGCCCAAGTATGATGCTCAAGCCTGTAATGTAATCCTGAATGACACTGATCAGCAAACGCAGTGCTAAGTAATAAAGTTATCATTCAATTACATAATTTTCCAGTGACAAATGACACCTGGTTCCATTATTAAAGTTTATAGACATGTGTCAGAATCTTTGATTTAGAAAGACAGGTAAAAACAAACCAATAACAGCTAGGGAAACAAAAGTAAGTTTCTCATTCTGCAGCTGTATCAATTACCAGTTTCTCCCAGGTTCAATTCAAGGTGTGCTAGGTATAAGATTAAAAAAAACATTTGTGGCATGGGGTCAGGTTATTTGAGGGACCCCTTTTCCATAATTATCTCTATCCATCCCATTAGGTCTGGCAGACAAAGCTTGCTTCAAGTTTCATCTGTTAAGAAATGCCACCTATCAGGGGCCAGGAAGAGAGCCTTTTGAATTGTGGCACATATACCCCCACACACTTTAAAATATGATTTCCCCAGGGATCAAATTGGCACTGACCCTGCCAGCCTTTTGTAAGGCCTTAAAAGATTGGCATTGTCCTCAGGCTTAGGGATCAGGAAGTAGGCTGAGCCTGTGAATTGATTATATTGATTTGGACTGATGAGTCTGTTTTGACCCAGACTGCTGTTTGTTGTTTGTTTGTTTCTTTTTTACATTGTAGGCCATTCAGAGTCATTCATTTCAGATGGGTGGCCATATAAATGGGATAAATAAATAATTCAAGTTTTGAAGCCTTGAATGTCTGCATGTTTATCAGATTAAGCTGTGTGGTTGAAGGAGAAAAAAGATACAATTTATTAAGATTATGCTGAAATAAAACCTTGGAATAGAGAGCAGACATAGTCAGTCATAGCAAGCCTGACACAGTAATCACTTCCCTCAGAGTTGCTAAATTTTCAGTTTGAACAGATCACCTTGAGTCAGTATTTTATGGAAAGAGCTCATGTGGATATTCGTGCAATCTCAGTGTGAATGGATGGGTTTACAGTATCTCACATATATTCTTGCTGTCATCTGTGAAGAGAAATGAAACTGAACGTGTGTCCACATTGCTTACACAACCATTCTGACCTAATTTCAGCTTAAGCAACTATTTCTTTTTCCCAACTGGACTGAAATTTAGTGAGTCACCTAAGTTGGGACAGTCTACTAAACCGTTGTCATATGTGGCATTTGCCAACTGATTGGTTTCTCTCTCTCCTGATTGTGCTTTTTAGTGTGCATATGTATTTTGGGTTTTTCTGTTTATTTGACAGATTGGAAATTAGTTTCTTTGTGAGAAAGCTATGCCCTGACCAATTTCTTACATATGCCTAATTATAAAGAAGAAAAACTCACCATTTGGAACAGCCTCCAGAATCATAAACCGCTACCCTACATGCCATATAATTCATAACATGCAAGTTATAATTTTTGCACTCATAACAGCTGGTGCATATGATGAGCTCATAATGTGCATGGCTCATGGAGTTGGTCAGTGGCAGCTAGTTAAAGCAGGATAACAGAGAACTGTCATACACAATCAGTATTTTGTTGTATTTTTTTCCCCATGAGATTGTGTGAGGTAATTAATGATCAAGGGACTAAAACATTTGCCATTATTCCCATAGAAACTAGGCTGGAAATAAGTGTTTTAGGAACTCACTATGGATTGGATGAGCTGTTTCAAATATATAATTTTATGTTGCACAGTGGGCTAAGACCCCAGGGTTCTATATTTATAGTCTTTTAAAATGTATTAATTAAGCAGTACTGTGATTAAATCTATTTAGTTGTAACTTCTCTGCAGCATTTCTTGTACTCATAATAAAAAAAATCACAGTTTTTAGTAGTAATAAAATATGCACATTATTCTGTGAATCTCTTGCTTGTTGGCTGAACATTTCAGAAAACAATTATCAGAGAAGTTAGGTGCCTCATTATAGCAAACTTCATGACAACTTTCATCTCCCCTTAAAAGCTTTTCTATTAATTCTCCAGAGGCACCCATAAAAGCTTATATACTATAACCATTATGTTCATTTTTGAATATTTCTCAGAATGTTTTTTTAATATGTTTCTCTATTCCTTGTATCCTTCAGAATATATAATTGATGAATGGATCATTTAAATTCATTCTCAATTTAAAGATTTATTGAAGGCAGGTTTGATTCCTATCTACTGTCTGAAATGACTGGACATAACGAATAGAATCAGTTTTCTGATGTGCAATTCTGCTTGCACCAGCCTGTCAGCATTAGAAGATGTCATGATGCTTAGTATATTTAACTTCTGATAACTGCTTCCAAGCCTAGCATAGGCTCCACATGCTTATCTATTATCTACTAGGCAAGAGAATTTGCAGTTATTTTATTTGCAGAGATTAACCTGGATAATTGCTATAAGTGCAGGCTGCTTTTCATAGGGAATGGCATTTGCACTTTCATCAAGGAAGGCTAACTGCTTATGAGTTAGAAGAAAATGTGTTGTTCTTCTATTGACCCAGAACAAGAATATCTTAAGAGAAAAAAAGGTGAATTATCTTGTGTGGAATTGATTTTGCAGGTGTCTCTGTTATAGCTCTGTTCAGCTTTGCTTCACAATTATGAAAAATAGGGTCACTCAAACATTTCTCAGCATGTTTGTATACCTAAGTTGAAACAGTTGTTTCGGGATGAAATAGTCAGCTTTGTTTGTGATTTGGAAGATAGACAGTCTTTTGAACTATTCTTTAGTCAAGCACATACAATGAGAAACAATGACATATACTGGGAGCATTGGGGGCCACATGGAGAATCAAAGAGGACAAGTGACAAAATATGTGTCCCAATATAAACTACGCCACTTATGTACTTGCACCTGACATCACAGGTATGTACAAAAGTGAGGAGCTCTCATTTCATCACTTGGGTTTTATCCTGGTTAGGAACAAGTAGCTATGACTGGGAGGGAGTCATGGATTGGTGTCAGAGCACATCCTTTCCCCGTATCTTGTGCCTTATTTGATTTCTTGTCATCTCCAGTTTGAAACAATGTCTAGATAGCAGGGCTGAAGTTGAGTTGAAGACCAGAGGTGGGTTCCTACCGGTTCTAACTGGTTCTTTAGAACTGTTAGTAGCTCGGTGATGATGTCACAGAGTCAGTTCTGTCGATGTCTCCGTGGGCGCTGCCATCTTGGATTTTTTATTGCTGCGTGTGTGCATGCGCCTGCGCAACCCTGAGCGAACCATCAGCAAAAGGATCCAGAACCACCCCTGCTGAAGACCTTAAAGAATAAGAATAAACTTTATTCTTAAAATTCTTAAAATCCTAGAGTCACTGGCAACCAAATACATAGTATTAGGCTTGACTGATCAATGCTCCATCTCCTATTGTAGGACAGCGCTGTAGATTTGAGTCTGTTAAACTGAAAATCTTGCAGTTGTCTGGATTTTATAACCACATTGAACTTTTTGTCCTCTCTTCTTTCTGCTTTAACACCAGGTGTTCCTTGCCTGCCAGAGAGTCTGAATCTTCACAAAGAACAGCAAAGGTCAAATAAGCCAGGAGATGTCCAGATGTTTAGCCAATCAGAATTACGAACCATCGAGCAGTCGCTGCTTGCTACACGCGTGGGAAGCATTGCAGAACTTAGTAAGTGCACATCATGTTTTCGAACTCTTTTCTCCTTTGGATTTTTGAGCAACCACATCCCATTTTATAAACACATAACCCCCCAGAGAGCAGGTTTGTGATGAATACCTACTTGTAACATCAATTCATATTCTCTTGGTGAAGTTGTTCAGAAGACAGGTTTTGAATCATGATGAACCTTTTTGCTATGTAAGAAAATAAAGCCCAGGCTGAACCTGAACAGGGCAAATTTATTTTTCGTTTGCTAGAATGTTAAGATTAGAATATTAAGAATATTATGATTAGAATACTAAGAATATTATGATTAGAATATTAAGATCAAATTAAAGATTAGTGAAGATTCCCTTCTGCTTCAAGGTCATGGAGCTGTATATAGTATTTTTGAGGATAGGAAGATGCCAGATAAAGAAAGAGTTATGCGTGTGTCACAGGGAATAGGATTTTTGCATTCAGCCTTGAAAAGCACATGTGTGCATATGTGGATACAGGTAGTCCTTGATTTACAACTATTCAATTACCGGTAGTGACTGTTATAATGGTATTGAAAAAGGTGACTTGCAACTGGTCCTCGTACTTACAACCATTGCAGCATCCCCACAGTCATGTGATCAACAATTGGCTGCTTGGCATCTGGCATGAATGTATAAGAGTTACATGTTGGGGGGTCATGTGATCGTCGTTTGCAAGCTTCTCAGTCATCTTCTGGCAAGCAAAGTCAATGGGGAAAGTTGGGATTACTTAATGCCCTCTCTAAGTGGTTTACAGAGTCAGCATATTGCCCCCAACAATCTGGGTTCTCATTTTATCGACCTCAGAAGGATGGAAGGCTGAGTGAACCTTGAACTGGTCAGGTCTGAATTCCTGGCAGTGAGCAGGGTCAGCCTGCAATACTGCACTCTAACTACAGTGCGACCATGGCAATGAATAAATGAATAAAAACTGATCTCAAGAACTGATGTGCGTTCAGGAGTAAGGGGGAAACCACTAAAAAGATCTGCCTTCTGGTCCATACTCTTCTCTAGATGTTGTCTTGGGATCTGCAGATGTTATTGGATTTAGCGGCTTCTAATTTGGAGTGTAGACTTTTTTCAGCGGCTTCTAATTTGGAGTGTAGACTTTATCTCTCTGCTCAGTGTCAGTTCTCTGCAGGTTACAAATGCTCAGTATTTTGATTTGGGTCATTTTTTCTAGTTTTTCCTTATCTCAACTTAACTTTACATTTAATTCCAGCCATGCCCCCATTTTTGCTACTGTACTGCAAAGTAGCAATCAGAGTAACTGATACGCATCAAAAAAGATATACATCAATAATAATTTGCTTTCCCTACTTTGGAATTTTGTTCTGTAAATGCTGTATCCTTGATTGAGGACCTGCTGTTGCTAGGCAACCCATAGTAAGAAATGGTCCCTTGTTGAGATTGCTTTGGTGTTAAAAAGCAAAGCAAGACAATGATAGAAAGAGGAACAAAGACATATGATATGGATCATGAAAGAATAGGAACCAGAACTCTTAGGGCTTCAGACAATACACTGTCAAGAGCCTAATGTTATAATGATAAAAAAGAAACTTAACACTTAAAATGGTTACGATACTGATCTGCATCAGCTTCTCTTAATGTCTGTTTTCAAAATTGGTGTTTGTTTGAATCTGTAGAAAGAAGGAAGCCCTAGGATCTGGCATGGGAAACAACTGAGCCTCCATCATTGCTAAATCTATATGGAAAAATAGCAAGGAAGCTTACAAGTTAATTGTTTTACTGTACATCAGCAATTTGCACAACATCTAGTTGATTTTATGACATGCTGTTGGATTTCAACATAAGAAAAAGTATCTGAAAAAACTAACCCAGTTACGAAGCTCAAAAAAGTGGGCACATTTTTCAGTATAGATTCTTCAGACAGTTTAGATAAAAATGCTAAAACAGTTTTCTTTAACTGTGGTTATTAAATTTATTCAACATGTTAAACCATAAACATGTTTAAAGAATGATAATGACTGGGTTTATTCAGCATATGAAACAGAGGTGGGTTCTGAATCTTCTTACTGCCGATTCGCTCAGGGTTGTACCTCGAGCGTGCGCAGCAGTCAAAAACTAGCTTCTGCGCATGCACAGAAACAAAATCCAAGATGGCGGTGCCACAGAGACACTGACAGAACCGGTTCCGTGGTGTCATTGCGGAGTTACTACCGGTTCTATAAAACCGAATAGAACTGGTAGAAACCCACCTCTGATATGAAACCAACATACATTATGGTTTAGCATGATGTGTGAAACCAAACCTGTCAGGTTAATTAGAAATTGTATGTAGAAATGAACCCAAGTTCTAGAGTTATTCAAAGGGAGAGAAAATATTACAATATCTCTTTCAGTGTTCTAGATGCTGTGCATAATTTTAAACAAAGTTTATCATGTCACTTCTTTTTCTCAGTTTAAAAACATGTAGAAAATCACTTTCTTATCTAAATCAGTTAACTAGTTAATTAAATTAATTAGTTGGTTTAGTTAATTAGCACTACATATTCATCCCATACCCTCCCAAGTCTAAGTTTCCATAAGTATTAAATGAATATTTAATCAATACTTTGTTCTTAAAGATGTATTTTTATCCAATCTCACTATGAATATAGCAGATTGGTTAGACGGTTTTGAAGAATAATTAACTCTTGTTCAATGATCCTGAAGCATTTATTTATTTATTTATGGTTGTACAGAAGCAAATGCAAAACAAATTAAAACTGTAAGAAACAGTATAGACTGTAAACAATGACAACAACAAAATGTTTGTGCTATGGCACCCCTAGTTACTTAGGGCTGAAGCAGTACTAATTTACATGTTAGCAAAATGCACAAACCTTTGACTCGTCTCTTCCATGAACTGGAACCACTCAATCAGGTAGGAGTGAAACTACTACAACAGAGACTTTCTAACTCCCAACCTTTACAGACAGTCCATAATGATTCCATAATCAATGGTACTGCACATTGCTCAGAGGTTTAATTGGACTGAGAGGTTCTGTAGAATATTATCCATCAGCTGGCCAATAGCATTTCTGTCCCATGACAAGTCTGGTTCATGATTAAAAAGAATTCAAATCATACATGTTGTCTTAGATCCATGGTTTATGATTTACTACCACTACTTCCCTAAAAAGAGAAACCAGACAAAATTATCAAACATCATCAGGAAGGACTTCATGGCAAGGTACATTATGTCCTCCATCAGAAAATATTGGCGCTCTCTCAAACACATTCACCTGCTTCTTACGTAGTCACCTGAAGTAGCCAGGAGAGGCATGAGCCATGTTTGTGACATCATCTCTCTATAGTGGATTCCCTCTAACTAGCGTCCAACCAAGAGTAGAATAGAATAACAGAGTTGGAAAGGACCTTGGAAGTCTTCTAGTCCAACTCCATGCTTAGGCAGGAAACCCTACACCAATTGAGATAAATGGTTATCCAACATCTTCTTAAAAACTTCCAGAGGCAAGTTGTTCCACTGATTAATTGTTCTGTCAGAAAAATTCTCCTTAATTTTAAGTTGCTTCTCTCCTTGATTAGTTTCCACCCATTGCTTCTTGTCCTACCCTCAGGTGCTTTGCAGAATAGCTTGACTCCCTCTTCTTTGTGGCAGCCCCTGAGATATTGGAAGACTGCTATCATGTCTCCCCTAGACCTTCTTTTCACTAGACTTGACATACCCAGTTCCTGCAACCGTTCTTCATATGTTTTAGCCTGGTTGTCCAATCTATTTTTGAAAACCTCCAGTGATGGAGCACCCAGAAATCTGGGAGGAAAGCTATTGATTAATTATTCTCACTGTCAGAAAATTTCTCCTTACTTCTAGGTTGGATCCTTCTTTAACTAGCGTCCACCCATTACTTCTTGTCCTGCCTTCAGGTGCTTTGGAGAATAGCTTAACTCCTTCTTCTCTCTGCTAGTCCCTCAAAAGTCTTCAACCTATTTCAGGGACTTGTAGTAGAGGAAGCAAGGCCAGTACGTAAGAGTTGTCCAGGTTTTAAATACACTGTTTAACGATTTCTTAACATGACGGCCTTCGTACTTCTTTCTGATCATTTTTAAAAATGGCGGCCAGACTCCAAAACAACCTTTTCATAAAAGCTTTGAGCAACACTGCCTTTTTCTCCTATGTTTTGGTGAGTTCCTCTTTCATCCTGGCTGCACCGATAACCCTTCACAAAGATGACAAGCTGCTTCTTTTCAAAAATGAGGTTACAAATGGTGGTGGGGTCAATTCTGCAGCAGTGGTGAAACGCTACCAGTTTGGCCCGTTTCAGGCATGCCGGTAGCAGCACATGCGCAGAGGGTCAAAAATCAGACATTACGATGAGGCGCGCGGGGAACGTGCACTTCTGAACCTGTAGAGAAGGTAAGTAAGATTTCACCGCTGTTCTGCAGGGTTTTCATTTCTTGTTGAGGGACGCGGTAAAGATTGGGGTGGAGATGGAAGCTAGAAAGGAACCCTCCAGGAATATATTAAACCTGCTTTTTGCTACAGGGTGATGAAACGATTAGGGAGTCAGCCTAATTAATACCGGTAGCATCTAAACTGATTATAGGGCAGTGGCCGTAATATAAAGCATAGCTAAGCTCTGTAACCTCTTAAATTAATGAATTGTTTGTTCTTCGCTTAGTCCCTGATTTGGATCACTCCATTCGGCAGTTACAGTCGTGATGACTATGTAGAGAATGACATAAGGTCAACGTAGGCCTTAACGATCCTTCAAACTGCTCTTGTTCTCACTTGTGGATGGAAGCATCTAATGGGCGATTGGAATCTTAAGAGGGAAATCCGAACGTGGCCCATTGCCACATTTCTCCAACTATGGAAGATAGTTTTTAATTTTGGACTTCTGATCAAAGTTCGGTCTTTCTTGTCAATAATGGAACTCAAGAGATCTTCCAACCCATCAATGCTGACTTGACCTGAGTTTCCTTCTCAGTTTTGAGTGCCAAATGTTGTCAATTCAGGCTCTGATTGGAGCTATGGTGGTTAGAACCAGAGGTGGGTTCTTACTGGTTCTATCGAGTAGGTAGTAACGCCGCGATGACGTCACGGAGCCGGTTCCTTTGGTGTCTCCGTGGGCGCTTCTGATTTTGCTTCTGTGCATGTGCAGAAGCTATTTTTGGATTGCCGGACGCACGTGTGCTCAAGGCGCGACC
>JANHFT010006462.1:44819-61348 GCA_032467955.1 Pseudoxenodon macrops
CCCCCTGCCCCCTAAGCATACACATGGCCCTCCGTACAACACCTACCCCCACGCGTGCGTGTCCCCCACATGTGCCCCACCCCCACACATGCATGCGTGCCACCCCATACGCCCCAGTGCATGCATGGCAGAGACCCACTGACCAGTGCCTGGGGGAGCCATGTGTGCATGCATGGTGGAGCTGAACTAGGGTGACAGCTCACGTGCCCACAGAGAGGGTGCTGCGTGCCACCTGTGGTATGCATGTCATAGGTTCGCCATCACAGGCCTGGACTAATCCCTGCAATTTTCTTGGAAGAGGCTGGCCATTGCCTTCTTCCCAGGAGTGAGAGAGAGAGAGAGACACTGGCCTAAGATCACCCATCTGGCTTTAGGTCTAAAGTAGGCCTAGAACTCACAGATACTCAGTTTTTAGCCTGGTACCTTAACCATTACACCGAAATGACTCTTCAGTTGAGAGCTGCCCTTAGAGAAGGTGGTTGTGAATTGCATTGCATTGAGTGAATCTATGATGTCACCAAAGTGGGTAAGACTGGATCCAATCAAACTGATTGTATTGATTTCTTTTTTGAGGAATAATCCTGCTTTGTTTTTTTTATTTTTTAACATGTTGGGTTTAAAAGATGATTTGTACCATTTTAATGGTCATTTTCCACTTAAAGAGGAAGGAAATCATTCTCAATAACTTGTCAGCATTCAGTGCCATAGTGTTTGGGGTCAGCAAGAAAGACGTTTGGAGCTTGCATTGAGACTGAAGGCCACAGGTTGCCAATCCTGTTTTGTCTCCATGTACATACAAATATAAACACACACACACACACACACACACAAAGACAGTATAGTGTGTGTGTGTGTGTGTGTGTGTGTGACACACGTTACTACAAATCTTGGAAAAGTCCAGCATAGCTACCCTGAAAAAAAAAAAAAAAAGAGCCAGCAGTCTTAACACCCATAACTTATAAGTGGTGAAGTCTGAAGCTAAGTAAATAGTCAACCTCAGATTTTATTTATATTTCAGTTAAAAAGTTTATTGGGCAGTCTCAGTTACTGTAGAATAAACAGAAATTTTCGAGAATTTTGCTTATTCCTAATATATGAAATTTCGTATATAGAGAGTTTGGTGTCATGTTCATATTCCAGAAATCCCTTATTCAATTTTAATTCTTTTACTAAAATGAGATGAACTTCTCTCCCACTTGATCATGATGATGTTGTAGCCAGAGGTTGGCCGTTGCAATAAATTCCAAGTTTCTTTGTTCTTTATGACAAATGAAACTGTTTCAAGGGAGATTTGCCACTCCTCAATCAGGAATGTAACATTGGCCTTGCTTTGAAGAGATAGTCTGTGTTTTCTTGCTCTTCACTCCCAGCTGTTATCCTATTGTAAGCATGCTGGTTTGATAAAGAAGTCCAAATGTTGTAATATTCGCCTGCCAGCAGTTTTAAAACAATACACAATTGCCACCATGCTTGCACATATCCTCTCTTTTTCATTTCTCCCCCCCCCTTAACTTGGTGAACAGACGTTTGTGTTTAGGCACAAAGGGTTGGATCAAAACAGTTGTCACTGGTGGCTAAATACTGATTGTCTGGCAGTTGTCTATGCTTGGGTATTGACCAAGAAAGCCAAGTCTTGATTGGTTTAATAGTCTATAGAGGAGTTACCATGATGCTATCATAAGCCCCAGATAGCACACTGATTTAGTAGGATTTGAAGGTGATGGAACAGTGTTTTAGGTTCTAAGGATGGCATGTAGTTGGGTGACTCAAGAATGGAAAGAAAATAGACCATAATTGCTGTATAGTTATGAAAAAACACATATGTGCACAATTCTTTTATGCCTTCCATACTTCCTGAGAGTATAGTTTGGATAGATATAATGAGCAAGCTGAAAGTGACTTGGGAAAAGCATTAACAACTTTACTTTATTTAAAAAACTAGGAAGAGCAATAAAGTAAAATAACACAGAGCCAAATAATGCGGTAAAACAATATATTTTTCTCCAAATTAGTTTCAATATCCCCTTTGTACGCTTCTCTCCTTGAGTGTCCTTGTCCGTATCTCGAATTTTGACTAATTCTCTCATTTCAGCCTTGAGAGCTGCAATAATTAGGGACAAAAATATCACCCCAGCATGTGGCTGTAAACAAACTCCTTGACAACCCAGCAGTCTCTGGTGCTGATGATTCCAGAGGATGAATAGGATTTGAAAACTTACTTGATAGGAAATTTGTCTAGATATTCTTATGTTTCATTGCCCAGCCCGGCATGCAGTTTTAAGACTTCCTGAATTGAATCAATATAGCGGAAGAGTGGTGAACTGAAGCTGTTCCGCAGACTCCATTTCCCAAATATAATTTACTTACCTGAACAGTTTTGTCCTACAAGAAGAAACAAGATGCCAATATATTTCCTTAACTTTTATGTAGTCTGTATTAGATGTATTAACTTACTAGAATTTATGTTCAATGCATCTGGAAGGCACCACGTTGGAAAAATATTTTATGGAAGCAATCCAGTTCATGAAATGTGCATCATCTTGTAGGTCACTTGGGCTCTTAAAATAATAAAGTTGAATTTGCTTTCATTCTGTTGCAATTTCCCTGTATAGGTCAATTATAGTCATCATAAGAATTAATCTAAATGTTATCTTAGCTGCATGTTTGTTGCCTAGGTTGTCCTGTCCTATAGACACCTACCCAAATTGTTTTCAGGCCCTCCAATATTGCTTAGAATTTAGCTAGCAATGTACATAAGCTTTATTCATCTCCCTTTCTACATTCCTGATCTATAGCAGTTCAATCCTTCTCTGCAGTATCTGCCACCGCAATAGCTATGCTGCCACAGCTAATCCTTGTAATAATCCTTCATTTATAACTTTAATGGAGCCTGCCCATTACAGTTGTAAGTCATCATAAAGCAGATCATCACATTATCAGACCCAATTATTTATTTTTACACACACACACACACACATACACACAGTTTCCCTGAAAATAAGACCTACGCAGATAATAAGCCCAATCAGGCTTTTGAGTGCATGAGCTAAAATAAATCATCCCCCGAAAATAAGCCCTCCCCAAAACACAGCAGCAGCCTTGAGGTGACCATGCTCACTGCCTCCTGCACCTCAAAAATAATAAGACCTCCCCAAAAGTAAGACCAAGCGCTTATTTCAGGGGTCAAAAGAAAATAAGACCCTGTCTTATTTTGCAGTGGCCATTAAGTGGACACTGGGCTTGTAAAGTGACCACCATTGTAGTAAAGTGATGGCTACATTCAAGTAAACCCATTGTTTGCTATGTGTAGGAGATTATTAGGCTGAGTCTGAGGGAGGGGTCAAGGGCGTCATTAGTCTCGAGTCCCGCCGTACTCACAAGAAATCAAAGTCCAGCTCAACTTGAATTCCTTTGATTCTTATCTACCACCAATTTGCTTTGACAGTTAGTAGATTAGATTTTTGTAGAGAGCTTAAGCTTGCAACAAACCTATAGATTCGTTTGAACTATATATTCATTTGACTCCTGATTTTTTGCATTTGACACAGTAGAGTGTTTCTAAATTAACTCTTTTCAGTATCAGAGGTTGATAATATAGACATCAATTATTTTTGTGTGTGATAGGAATTCAGTTTTGGAGACAGTGTATACATTCATAACAATGTTTTGGAGTTCTTTATTACCACTCTGGGTCTGTTATCACAGTTCAGTCTACTCTGGCAAAGTCAATATTGAAACTTGGTGTGATTTATCCTTTGCATTGCGTTGGTGTGATTCGGTGGCTTCAACTAACAGGAAAAAAGTGGTTCTTTTTCCTGTTAGTTGAAAGTTTTGTTTCACCTTATCTCCCAACGTCTGGATTCAAACCAGCATCTCCCACTATATTATCCCTTCACCTCCATAGAAGGTTAATATTTTATTGCTGGAGTGCTCAATCTGTATGGATTGTTCAGAAATTATATTTCTTCTCCCTAGTTCCAGTTACTATACTAACACACAATTATGGTTTTCATTATTGGGGGGAAAATAACCTATATGCTCTTATTTCACCTTTGGAAGTCACAGAGGCGTTTAACGGCAGAGAGCAACCAAGAAACTATTTTCAGACTTCAGCACTTTTATTTACATTTTTGCAATCAACCTTCCCCAACATAGCTACCCTTCATATATAGATATGATCTGCCTTTCAAGGCTGTCTGAGATTTACTGTGACAATAATTGCAATCCTGTTTCAAAGAGCTTTGTGAGGGTTCACAAGATAAAAATTGTTCATGGTATGGAAAGGCCCAGTGACTCTGAAATGTCAAGGCAGGTACAGAACTATTTACATTTAGCAACATACAATCACAAAATGTATGCTCTAGGAATTCAAATTATGGTAAAAAAACAATCCTAAATCCCGATATTATAAATGGTCTGATTTTGAAAATGATCAGGGATAAGGTGCAAAAATAGCTATTTAGAAAAGGAAACAAAGATCGCTTTAAAGACAATGATTTAATTAGACCAATTAAGGGCTTATGAAGTGATTTGCACAGTTACAGTTTTACATCAACAGTCCATCAGTCAAAATGCTTTTACAGCATCTAAAAAAAGGGAAAGACAAAAATGGCCCTAAATTACAGTCCTTGATAAATTGTAGGAAGTCTGCAGAACTGCAAGGGGTACCCATCAAAGTGCAAAAGTAATATTAAGGTGCCTCAAGGGCTTTACAGTCATCCTGTAAAGAAGAGGGAACAATAACAAGATTGCTGGATCCCATGTTTGGTATAATAAAACCTAGCAGTTAACATTTACCTTGGTTCCATCCTGGTTCCTTCCTTCCACAAGAGAGAGAAAACAAAACTGACAGTAACCAGGCAGACTTTATATTAACAGACGTGATGTAATTTATTATGTTCATTAGGAAAGAATTGTTAATAGAGGCCAGATCTAGAACCATCATTAGAAATGAAAAGAAATAGCAGTTGTTTATCTTTAGAGCAGGGGGTGTCAAACTCAAGACCCACGTGTGCCGTCGTCATTGTCCCCCCATCCCCGGCTCCGTTTTCGCTGGCAGAGGGCTAGCAAAACAAACTAAAAGCCAAACAAAACAATTTCAGCAGGAAAGTAGAAAGGAAATGAGAAAAGAAAAAGATGGGAAGAGAGCAAGGAAGGGGAAAAAAGAAAAGAGAGGAAGAAAGGAGAAGGAAGGAAGGAAGGAAGGAAGGAAGGAAGGAGATTACGAGAGGAAGGGAAGGTCTGAGGATGTTACTTAGCACTTGGCCACCACAGATGCCCCTGACATGAGTGATGTTGATCTGTCCACATCCACCGTGGCCATGCCCCCCCTTCCAATGTCAAATACAACCATGATGTGGCCCTCAATGAACTCCTTTCACACCCCTGCTGTAGAGAATCACAGGTTGGAGATGCTACTTGGCTGAATGAAAGACGGAGATTTTCCTCCACTGATGACTGTCTATCTTTTAAGGTCAAAAAAAAAAAAAAGAGGAGGAAGATTTTTTTTCCAGATCTGGGAACCAGTATTTTATGACGAAGAGCCTCGCCTTTAGCCCAAATCTATTTGACCATAGTCTCTGCCTATTAGCTTTAATCTATCTGAGTTCCTGCTTTTTTCTGACAATTACTGGGCTCCTTTAAAATTTTAAGTAACAATCAAATGTCATAACTACAATTCTATATTAAGGGAAAGAAACTTGGGGCAAAAATGTAGCACACCCATCTAGAAGAACCTGGTAGGAATAGTTATGGTTTTGGGGTGAGATTCCCCCTAAGTAAATCCTTCTTGACAGTTCATTATTCAGGTTGTTTTTTGCAATGGCACTGTGTGTCATTCAAAGGCAAAATGTGGCAGTGGAAAAAAAGAATGGCAAAAGTCTGTTTTGAAAGAATTTTCTAACTCTTTTCTTCGATTCACAGAATTGATGACTGCTTCTGTGCTTCTCGGAAACTGGACGCAGTGGCCACAGAAGCAAAATTCAAGCAAGACCTAGGGTTCCGGATGTTGACCTGTGGACGAACAGATCTGGTCAAGCAGGCCATATCTTTGCTGGGGCCCGATGGAATTAACAGCATGAGTGAACAGGTATAAATAATTATAAACCATGTAGAAAATGTAAGACTTTGCTTTAAAAAAAAAGTTTGAAATTAAATATTAATTTTCTGAACAGCTCGAAACGAAGTGCTTAAGGAGAATGAGTTCCTTTTACTAGCATGGGTTGCTTAGGTGGGTAGTTTATTATAGACATATTTATGATCAGTAAGTGGTAACATAGATGGAATGCCTACTTAAAAAAGCGCTTGGGAGCAAATGTACCTCCCTTCTTTGTGACCATTGAAACTTGAGGGATCTCACAGCCAAATAAGAAAGGCAAGATTCCCTGTACTATTTTCACCAATAATAAAATTGTATGCACCATTCATATTTACTTTTAAAATGTCTAAAGAAGCAAAACCAAAACTGTAAGAATCCTGAAAAATTTAGGAAAACTTAGCCCTACCAAAAAAAAAGAGATCTCTTTGCAGAATGGAGGCAGATTACTTTTTCTTGCTCCATCCATTTGTTCTCTCTTTGGAGCATGCAACTCTCTTTAATACAAAGAAACAAACAAACAAACAAATAGCAATTTTCGTTCTTCATTCACATTTCTGTGTAATGATTAACTCTCCCTTCTTGACCACCTTTGTGCCTAATATTGTCAAACAAACATTAATCACAAAGGATATCTTGATCAGCCGGACAGAGTATTTCAGATTAATATAAATTTTGCAACTAGAAGTCTCTGCAGTAAAGAGTCAGTTAATCTAGTTTTCCTCCAAACAGGGCAGTATTTCCCTAGAGCTAGGAGCTCTCAACAGAATTGCCTGGCATTTCATTTCAAATTAAATCAGTATATATTAAAGGCATGCATACCAAAGCTGCTACTTCTCCAATTGCAGTTAGTACTTTTGGCAATGAATATAAAGTTCCAGTTTAACCGGTCAAAATAAACCTGTTAAAGTCTAACCTGTTAAAATAAAATAACAACATAAAAATGATGAGGGACTGCTCTGCAAAATACATGCCCAATATTTTATTCTTTGCAGGTAACAGTAGAGTCCAGACTCCATAAAGGTCTTGAGATTAAAACCTTCATCTTGGCAAAGAAGTGTTAATCAAAATTTAATAAACAGCTTTTTAAAAAGTATGCTTTATTGGAAGTCCTCGATTTACAGCTAATCATTTAGTGACTGTTCAAAGTTACAGTGGCACTGAAAAAGTAACTTGCATTCAGTCCTCATGCATATAACCATTGCAACATCTCCATAGTCCCATGAGCAGCAAAATTCAGGCACTTGGCAATTGCCATGTATTTACAATGTTTGCAGAGTGCTGGAGTCATGTGATCGCCATTTGTGACTTCACAGCTGGCTTCTGACAAGTAAAGTCAATGAGAGAACCAAGATTCACTTAACAGCCACATGATTCTTTTAACAACTATGCCAAAAAAGGTGGTAAAATCAGGTGTGATTCACTTAACAACTGCCTTGCTTAGCAATGGAAATTCTGATCCCAATTGTGGCTGAATGTTGAGGACTACCTGAACCCATCTACATTTTGAACATCTCACATCTGTTTTTCTAAATAAAATCTGGGGGGGGTGTAAAAGTTTGATGAAATAAATGGGTAAACCCAGACATGCAAACCAACTTCATATTTCATAAGGTTATCATTTGATAATGCACCTCAAGGGCATTTCTTATGGGATTTTTTTCTGCCTATAATACTAGTGAGAATTAGCTGTATAGTTGTCTCCTTTCAATTTTTCCTCACATATCAAATAATATCAAATAAAAGTTGTCTGAATCAAATAATATTAAATAAAAGTTGTCTGAATCAAATAATATCAAATAAAACTTGTCTGAAACAAAGAATATCAAACAAAACTTGTCTGAATCAAATAATATCAAATAAAACTTGTCTGAATCAAATAATATCTTTGTGGAATGATAGGTGTTTGCACATGGTCTAGTGTCCTGCTTCTTGTATTTGATCTGGTTACTAGGACATCACCTTGTGATCCTGAATGAAAGATCATAAATCAAAGACTATAAATCAGTGATTATGAATACTGCTGTCCACACAGGGTATGACTCCATTGATGTATGCTTGTGTGCGGGGTGATGAGGCCATGGTCCAGATGTTACTGGATGCTGGAGCAGATCTAAACGCTGAGGTGAGACTATTCTTATGATTGCATCTGTTCTGGGAAGACAGGTTAAAAACGCAGGAAGCCACAGACAAGGGCATTCATGTTTTAAAGCACTGCATGACTTTGTTAGAAAAGCTAAAATGTCAAATCCAGATTTAATCTTTTTTTGAATCATCTTCAGGAACATTTTTACCCTCTGATGCATATAGCACTCCCTCTCTTTAATAATGGTTTTTGCATACAGGAATGAAAAATAGAATCCTTGAAAGCCAAACAGCAATGTTTATCCAGCAATGACATCAAGGCCTAGTACTTCCTGGTGCTAAACCCAGGCCCTATGGCAGTAGTTCTCCACCTGTGGTCTGCGAATCCCTGGGTGTGTGTGTGATGTCATCACAGGGCGTCTGTGAAGGCTTTAAGAAATGTTATGATTTAAATCTTGAGTTAAGTCTTGGGTGTCTTTGGGCATGGTATGTGGACCCAAAGGGGATTTTAAGGGGGTCTGTGGTGAAGAAAAGGTTGAGAAGCACTGCTCTATGTTATCTTCCAAATGTCTCACTTCATATTATCAGTATTATTATTTATTTATTATTTAAAGATCTTAACATTGTAGTTCCTAATTTGTTAAACATTCATCCTATTTAATTTTTTTAAATTTACTGCACTATCCTCTATCAAGATTTTTTGATGGTTTTATAGTAAGCCAAAAACCAAAAAACAAGCCATATTACATCTTTAGCATGATATACAAAACTAAATTGGGCTTTAGACCATCCTTCTCTGATTGGGCACTTCATTGAAATTTTAAGTCCAGAAATTTTAAGAAGTAAGCCAATAAAAATCTTGCTGGTGGAACTGTGGTGACAAGCTACAGAATTTGTCTGCATCAATATTTTTATGGAGTAATAGCTGCATGTAAATGGTCTGGTATACACACTTCTTTCATATAAGCTTGTATTTAAACCCTGGCTTAAAGTAGCTTAACCCCACTTTGAGCTCCTGAACAAAGGGTGGCTTATATATCAGTGAATCAGTCAACAAAACTATGACATTTTAGGCAGGCAGAGAGTTGACTGAACTAACCAGACAGTCAGTCAATAAAGAATAAAGAAGAATAAACAATAAACAAACATCTCATACAAAGCATATTCATCCCCACTCTATATTACCAGTGCCAAACATGGACACTTACAATAAAACATAAACAAAAGTTAGTCACCAAGAAATGAGATGTTTCAGGAAAACTGCTGGAGTGACCAGAAGAGAAACAATTGGCATAGAATCAATCTTAAGCTACATACAAAAACAGCAAATAAAATGGTTTGCTCAGCTGGAGAGGAGGTCATGCCATATAAGACATTCACAAAAAGGGGAGAAGGTCAAAGAACACAAGGTAGACCAAAAAGAAGATGGAGAGACAACATCAAAGAGACACTATAACAACATCAATTAACAAAGGTTGAGGCTGCCAGAAGAGCAAGAATCAGTACAATTTATTTCCTCAACACCTGAAGCAGTAAAAGAGGAAGTGAAGAAGAAGAGGAGGAGGAGGAGGAAGGTCGATTTGTGGAAAAGGGCACGGTATTCAGCCTTTTTTAAACATTCAGCTGAAATGAGATGCTCTTTCTTTTGCACTCATAATTTCTGTTTCTCTTCTGCATCCTGTGGAACAGTGAGCTTTTTACAATCTAATCATTTTTGTGTCCTTGTTCATAAGGCTCTTTGGCAATATAAATAAAAGAAGACCATATGAGGATGAACTAATAACATAATTTCTTCTTCTTTATCATACGTTGCCCACCATTCTACTTATACTGGTTACATTTGCCAGGATATAATTTGGGACAAAACGTGCAGAATCAGTTCTTTGTAAGATTTATAAATCTAAAAGTCCAGAATTATTGGGGCAGGATGAAAAACATGATACAGCATTTTTTTGTTTACTTTTTAGTTTGCCTAAGGCAATGTACAATGAATGAATACTAGCTTTCTATTATTCTTTCTATTGCTGATAGTACGGTGAAAACAGCAAGACTTAATAATGGGAGATTTATTAATCTTTGATGGCTTTGTGAACCATTGTAGACAAGTGACCATCTCCATATTAAAGTAATATATATTGAAGGCCAACTGAAGATAATTAAATAGGGTGGAAACATAATTTTCATCATACAAGAGGATACTGAAAAGCAAATAAGGAGAATGGAGGAAAGGGTGGTTGAAGTTTATTTAATCATGCTTTGTTGTAAATCATGCTTTGCTACTTGCAGAAATTTTGATGGAGAAGTAGGATAGATTAAGATAAGATAAATACGGTAGCAAAATTCTAAAATAGGACCTAGTGCTGTACTTTTCTGTTTCTCTGCTAAATGGCTTTGGTTTGTTAGTGATTGAAAATTGATGCAATCTGGTTTGCCATTTGTTGCAATATTTAAAATTGGTTTTTCATGATGTTTGCACAACAGAGTCTCTGGTGCAATGCTTCATTGGGAAATGGAGTCAAATTGGGATAGAAAAGAGTGCCTTTTAAAAATAGACAAGATTTTCTCTGGTGTGAAAAATTGCTTATCACAATCTGAAAACCATCACCTATAGTGTTGCATTGCAATCTATACTGAAGCAGCATGTTGATATCAAAGAACCTTGTCATTAACTGTGGTGGGATATCTGTAATGGGACAACATTCTTTTGTAACCTTCAAGCCAACAAAAGCATATTAGCAAGCCATGTCATAGAAGGGATTGAGTAGGCATTTGTGTTTCCTTAGGGCTAGTGATAAAAGAAGGGACAGAAATCCTATAGCTGGGTGATACTAGTTATAAAGTCTTGTTTATTTGTACCAAAAAAAAGGGGTCAGTGGATTCTGAAAGAGAGAAGAAGAGCCAGTTTGGTCTAATAGTTAAGGTACCAGGCAAGAAACCAGGAACTGAGCATTCTAGTCCTACTTTAGGAATAAAAACCAGCTGGGTGCCTTTGGGCCAGTCACTCTCTCTCAGGGTTATTCTGGAACATGTTGTGGAATTTGGAAAGTGATGGAATAGATGTATAATTTTAACCTTTGCTCACATGGTATAAAGTTACAAGCTGGCAAAATCAGAATTTGAAAAAGTAAATCTGGAGTGCATTAATAAAATATATTTTATTAAAGAAGACAGTACGGCCTAGTTTTTTTTATATTGGAGTAGCTCTTTATTGATATGCAGGAAAGTTTAATGAATATTATTGCATGAAGTCAAGGTTTCATTCTATTTTTAAAACCTGGGCTGTGCATTATGATAAAAGGTTTTTAAATGTTTTGTTTATTTGGTTGTGGGTTAGGGTTTCTTTAAAAAAAAATTGTGAGATGTGAGATGCAGAAATTTATATATATTTTTATGTGTTTATGAGATACAGCAATTTGTCTATTCAGAATTTCAGATATAGCTGCATTATGATGTTACTTCTTGCCTTGGAATAGGCTGAAGTGCAGATAACAGACATTATTTCTGCTACTATTATTGAAATGTTTTCATTTTGAACTGGTGAGAATTTCATGTGAGAACCAATTTCCAATATATTAACACTAAATATTATGGTGTCTTTAATTTCCTGGTCTAACTTTAAAACACTCTTAAGTAGCCTAGCATGAGACCATTCCTGTGTGAAGCTGACATTTGTAGGCATTCTTTTTTACATGTTCTAACAAATAATCAATTACAGCTAGTACGGTGCTGTATTTGACAAGGTTACAACTGATGATTGACTAGATAGTAAAAGATTATCAGAGTGTTTTCCTGCCAGCGATGGAATAGTGAAAATTTTAGAGAAAAAAATGGGACGGCTAGTTCAAGATTCTAAATTTAATCTAAATCTCCTGAAGTCAATTCTCTGCTGCTTGGGATGGCCAGCAGAACAAGAAAAAATTTACACATTGTATAGATCATGGCGCTTCTCCACCCACCTTACCCCCAATGTCTTTTCAGGGAATTGTTTCAGGTGTCATATTAAACCATCTTTAATGTTAATATAATTCACAGTCCTGACTTTATAGGTATATGTTAACTTTAAGTTAAAGTTAGCTATTATATAGTTACAATTAAGTGTGGAGTATGGCAAAGAGCTGGGAAGAATGGGAGAAGAGCCATGGAGCTTTCAGCTCTCTGTCTACTGCCATAGCAAGGTAGAATAGACCTTTTCTTATAATGTTGTGTCTAAGTCAGATCATTAAGTGATTTCTGAGAAACTCGTAGCTTTAAGGTCTACTTCGTTTGGTGGAAATATTGTATGAGTTTGGTTGGTTTGCTTAACGTTGTATGAGTGTGATTGTGATACTTTGAGAATGAGGTGTAGGGTAGCATCTCCCTCTATATTTCTGTTTGTTGGAATATAGTTTGAAGCTACTGATGTTCTCATGTGATCATCAGATGAATGCTAATTGACTGTAAGAATCGTATCTAGCTAGGCCTTTTGATTAAAAGGATCTAAGGGAAACGGTTAAGGAAGTCTATTTTGTTGCCCAGTAAAATTTTGATTAGATTAAAAAAAAATTAAAAAGAATATTTTAAAGAGTTTATTTTGCACGCTTGCTTTCTTTTCTCTGTACCTTAATGTGCCAAGCATTCTGGCAAGTTTGTTTTGATTACACATACAATGGCTTTTGCTGAAGGGTCATATATAAAAGAAACCTACTTTATCTGTTTATAGGTTGTCAATACTCCTCATAAATATCCATCCGTCCATCCTGAGACCCGTCATTGGACTGCCCTGACATTTGCTGTGTTGCATGGACATATTCCTGTAGTCCAGGTATTACTGTATTTCCCTTTTGCTCCATCTCATAGTTTATTTCTCCTGGTTAGTTTTTAATTGGCAATCATTCCATACTTGGCAGCCATTTTCATTATTATTATTATTATTTTGCTACTTCTTTCTTTGCTCTGTAGATATATAATAACTCTATTATATACAACTACAAGTATAAGGCTGCAGTCTTAAGTATATCTCTTAGGAAGTAATCCTCATCGGATAGCTAGAATTAACTTGGAGAAATTTGCATGCAATTAAGGGCTAAATCACTATGAAGTGTAAAATAGGGAAATTAAAAAAGAAACCATACCAATAATATCCTATTGGCACTTTTGAATAATTTTTGACCATGTGTTTTATGTATCCATTTATTTATTGTTTAATAATATATTATCATGTCACATTATAATATATTATAAAAAGAAAGCTTCCTTTCTTTTCCTCCTTTCATCCAACCTTGTTTTAAAAAAACCACAGCCAAAAAGAATAGACCTAAAACAATAAATAGAAATAGAAAGAATAATACTGTAGGAGTTTAGGGACCACATAGAGTTGTTTTGGGACTCTAAAACCTCTCATCCAAAGAGTTTAATTGACTAAAACTTTATGTAATTTTTTCATGGTATATAGAACAGACTAATGATATTTGTGGCTATCCAGTCTAGCTCCAAGTTCTTAAGACATTTAAAGTGATGACAGTTTCATAGAGGACAAGTTTATCAGTGGTTATTAGAAAAACTGGAAAGGAAGTTTGCTTTATCTCTAATTTGGAGAGAAGCCAAAAATGATTTCATTATGTTATCCTGCTTTCTGAAACTGAAAATGGTACCAGTATGTTATTGGTCACTCTCTATTAGAGAGGTCCAGGAAGAAAGTTCTTACATTATTTGTAGGTTAAATAAATATCAGTGTGGCATTATGTAAAGGCCAGTGGTCTGTACTCTAGATATTTTTCAGCCTTTCTTGTTTTCCTGTATTTTTTTGTAATTTTGTCTGAAGCAGTGGACAGTTATGCTTTCCACCCACACACCCCTTTTGCCAGGGGTGAAATTCAAAATTTCCCCCTATCGGTTTTGTGGGCGTGGCTTGGTGGCCGTGGCAGGGGAAGAATACTGCAAAATCCCCATTCCCACCCCACTCTGGGGCCATCTAGAGGTGGTATTTGCCGGTTCACCAAACTACTCAAAATTTCTGCTACCGGTTTTCCAGAACCTGCTGAATTTCACCTCTGCTTTTTGCATATATAGAAGTGAACTGAACCAGCAACCTCAATGTTGGTGACAGAATATGATCTTCCATCTCACTGGAAGACTGCAATCTAGTGCCCTCAACTTTATCTGAATACAAAATCATTCTAGCCTCTAATAGGAGAGAATGGATTTCAAGTTCAAGCAGAATATCTGGAAGGCTGATCGCTACTTCTCAGCATCTGTTGTCTCACATTGCCTAATGGCAGTGCAGTTTTTGATGGAACCAACAAGGAGGACCAACTGCAAGACCACAATAAGATACTTATGACTGATCACTCTTCACTACCGTTTATTACTGCTCTCTCTTTCAATAACGGGAATCCTTTAACAATGTAGTATCAAGCACATTGTGCTTTCATGACTCCTAGTCAAGTGATTTAAATCCAGCACAAGACTTCTGAAATAAAGAAATGAACATTATCCATTTAAAAATGGTTACATTTATGAGATTGAGGTCTTTACCTGTGATAGATAAGCATCAATGTATATATGATGTAATGGTAATAGCATAGCTTAGTCTAGAACAAACTAAACAGATTGTTAGTTGAAATGTTGCATTTGTTGAATCCTTGAAATGTTACAGATTGTGAAACTAGTATTGGAAAGACCAGGTTGCGGGTTATATAAATAAGGAGCAAACCCTATCCTCTTCTAGCACTGATGATGTTACCTAGTTGGATAATGAAACATCTGTAAGAAAACAAGTTCAGAGAGCACCAAGGACCCCACAGTTCAACCCTGAGCTACAAATAGTTTTTTCTATTAAATCAGAATTGTTGGGATGGGACAGTTCCGTTGGCAACAAAAATATGGAATGGGTGAATAATTCCCTAACCCTAAGAAAAAGAATATAAGCAGAAGATTGGTTTTAGACTGTATAGTTATATTTCTGAATATTTGGATTGTTTTGAATGGATTAAAAGTTGTCATGGTAGAGGATATATGATGCCCTACATCTATGATACCATTTCAAGTTTTTGCAGAGTGCTGTCATATTCTTCAGCTCCAAGCCTAAATATATTTAGTTCCCTCAATCCTTCCAGTGTTATAATAATCTGAGCTGACATTTCCGTGGTGGTGAAAAAAATGCTCAATTGCTACCATTTGGTATGTTGCCTTCTCAAACCACTTTAGGATAATTTGTGGTTGTATTGTAAATTACTGTTTATTTTCATGATAGAATTCTCATTTGTCTTCTCCTCCCGAGACACTAAGGATGTTCTATTTCTGAAATTCTTGAACTTCTAACTTTTGGTATTTGTTTTAGTGTATAGTCCATTCCAAACACCCCCAATCTCTGAAGAATATGTCATTCTGAAACCTTTTAGGTTTCTCGTAACATAAAATTCCATTTAGTGTGTGAAAATTGAGTATTAGGTTAGGTGAAAAGAGGAGATATAGCTATAGGTGGGCTGCAGTTCCTAAGAACTGTCACGAAGGACAGAAAGTCCATCGACTTTACCTTCACTGTGAAAACACAACAGAAAGCTCTTGGGAAGCCAATCATAAGCTTGCTGAAGCAAATATACATCAAGTTGGTGGATTAAGAAGGCCGTCTTAAGAGAAAGTGGGGAATTGACCATTCAGTGTTTGGGACATTTTGGGAGGGGGGGAGGGAGAAAAGGGCTGATCCTTTAAAGGTCACTATTTGGAATGACTGTCCAAAATATTGCACATTTACTGTTGTGCAGTAATCCTGTCTCAGCAATGGTACAAACAAAAAAGAGGTGTTAGGGGGGAAAAACTTCAAACAAGTTGGATAACTGCATGCTCATGTGGGATTCTACAGCTCATTTGACACACAGCATTAAAATTCAGCTGTTCTTATCACTTTTCCCTTGATATTTAATGCTTTCTTGGTAGCAACCAAAGATGATAAGCTTCTTGTTTTGTGACCTGGCCCCTAATTTGACGTCCCTTAACCTTGCAGTTCTCTACTTATTAATTTGCTGTTACCAGATCTGGGCTGGCGTATGCACTAAGTGGTGGCAAAGAAGTACATCATTTTTTTTTGGTTGTCTGTTGATCATCTGAATTTTTGCATCCCATATGCGATAGCTAGTACTTATGTATTTTGCAACATGCAGCTGCTTTAGCTTGCACAAGTTTTGGGACGACAGATTCTGGCTCAGAATGATGGGGCTTGCAATAAAATGGATCTCAGCACTGGGTTGAAGAAGATTGCTCTTCAGTGTTGGATGAGCATTTTAGTTCTTGTGTAGAAATGTTTTTTTTTTAAACAAACAAACAATGGATTTATTTTATAGCTACTACTGGATGCAGGAGCCAAAGTAGAAGG
>JANHFT010006464.1:0-17781 GCA_032467955.1 Pseudoxenodon macrops
GCACATGCACCAAAGACAAATTCCTTGTGTGTCCAATCACACTTGGCCAATAAAGAATTCTATTCTATTCTATTAGTCCTAGTCAGCAAAAGTATATCAAAAATTACAGAAATATTAATATATATTTTGTAATCCAAACTTATCACTAAGAAATAAAAGAAAAATCTCTTCATGTGTATAGAGTTTCCTGCTTGAGCTGGGCTTGGAGTAGAAGACTCCAAGATCCTTTCCAATGCTGTTATTTTGTTATTCTGTTATCTTATCATTCAGTCATGGTCAAAACCACATCCCATTAACAGCAATCAGAAACCACAACATATTTTAGATCAGATTTACTTTCTAAACCTTTTGTCTAGTTTTTTAAAAAGTACTCTTTAAATCAAGCAATATCTTACAAGTTGATTTCCTCTTTGTCTCCTTTATGCAATACTTTCAATACTTTTTGTTTGTCTCTTCACAGAAACGGTTTCCTTGGTTTCATTTTTTGTTGTATAAATCTGAGAAAACAAGGCTTTCCAAGTCACTCTTCTGACTTTATTATTTCTACATCCCTTTTAATTAAAACATCAGCTGGTTTCATTTGCAATTCCCTTTTGGGATCTTTTTCTATATCACGTTTATAATCCAGCATTTTCCCCCCTCCAAATCCCCATTGAAATCAGTCTCAATTTCTGTTGTACTCAGTAAAATTTGTTGTTCCTCAATATCATGGGTGTCAAACTTGCTGCGTCACATGGCTGTCATGTGATGTTTCACGATGCTTTTTCCTTTCGTGGAGCTGGGGTGGGCAGGACCTGCTTGTGATACATCCAGCCTGTGGGCCTCCAGTTTGACACCCCTGCTCTATTTCCTTTCTATAGTATTGTCAGAAGAAAACTCGCTTCATTCCAATCTGGAGTAAGAAAAAGAATGCAATTGCAAGAAACAAAGGTGAAGTTTATTCCCAAGAGCACAACTCAGGCAGAATACTGGGTCAGCTATCAAATGTAGCCACCTGGATCCCTTTCCTACAAATCCCTTATATGTGGTGAAACCATACCTTTGTGTTCTGAAAGTCCATTAAAAAAATCCGCCCTTTAGGAATCCTTCAAAAATGTAGAATAGAATAATAGAGTTGGAAGGGACCTTGAAGATCTTCTAGTCCAACCCCCGGCACAGACAGAAAACCCTATACCATTTCAGACAGATGGCTGTCCAATCTCTTCTTAAAAACTTCTAGTGTTGGAGAATTCACAACTTCTAGAGGCAAGTTGTTCCACTGATTAATTGTTCTGTCAGGAAATTTCTTCTTACTTCTAGGTTGCTTCTCTCCTTGATTAGGTTTCTTTCTGCTTATTTCTTATTCAATTAGCATTATAGATAGAAGTGTGAATCTTATGGAGGAGAGGATCTAATATGGAATCTCTGGCATCCTGAAAAGAAAGTTTAGGTGATTGGGCTGACACCTTTAGCCAATTTCAATCTCTTTGTCAAGCGTGTTACTTTTGTTTCAAACATTATTCCTTTTTTTACCTTGGAAATGGCAAGAAGATTTGCATGAGAGAAGTAGAAGAAGGAAGGCTAAATGGCAGGGAGGGTTTGCTTTCCTTCCTATAGTATCAAACATTAACAACTTCTGAGTACATTCTTGGTGAGAGAAAATATTGTGGGCATGGCCCAATAGTTGCCAAATGTCATTTATTTTTAATCCCATTTATTTACATTCTTATACATGCTATATATCTATGAGCTATTTTATATTGATTTGAAGTGCTCACTGCTGAATGGTATGTCTGTAATATGTAGGTGCTTCCAACACAAAGTGCATTGTTCCTAAACAGCTTTTATTTCTTCTATAGTCAAATAGTATTACTCCATTGTATTAATGGGTTGTTCTCCTATAAAAATAATAATTTGTTCTCTCTTGTAATCTCTAATCAGATTTCAAGTCCCTACTTACTATTTATTTTCTAATCGACAAAACTTTTCTGTGGAAGATTTCTGACAATTAACTTCAAAAATTTCATATATTTTGAAATATATGAAGGGTGGAAAATAGAAAGTGCTGACTGAAGGGTGGAAAATGGAAAGACTCTTCTCAGAAAGAGTGCTAATGACCAGCTGACTGCAATGAATATAAATCTCCACTCTTCTCAACCCTTCAGTCAGAATTGAAGAAGCTTTTTGGATGAAACGTCTTCAAGGAAATCAAAAGAAAGTACAGTTGCTTTTTGAAAAAGTCCCTTTGGGTGATTGACTAAAATAGTTATGAGAGGAAAAAGGCAAACCGAGCATGCCTTTGAAAGCTGCTGAACCACGGCTTAAGCAAGATGATTAATCCCCGGGGTCCCAGCCCTTTCAAACTCACTGGACAATGCTCTTTTACAATCTATTTGTATGGAGAGTCATTGGAGAGAAAATTATGGGTCCTCCTTGTCCTCTTTCTTAATCCAGAATAGAATTCAGTCTATTCATCCACTCCTATTTCTGCCACATTTGTCAGCTCCAGAAAAAGTGGAACTGTGTTCAGTCTACCATTGCTTCCATCAAAATGTCAAAGCAAATATTGTTGAGCCTTTGCTAATTATAACTTTCCAGGTTTTTGATGATCTGAAAAGCCAGCCTAAATTATCTAGAAATAATCAATTCTAATATTTTTTTCTATATATATACAATACTGATAAATACTTAAGAACCAATTATGCTGGCTTCATTGCTACCATTGCACCAGGCCACTACTTATAGGACACTGCTCAGGTTCAGCTCTCTTCTCAACCAAGTCTTTCAACTTTGCAAAATTTCAGAAAATGTAACAATTGGTTCTTTCAAGCTGGAGTAAATCAGCTCCAGTGCACCACTGAATATAAGCCTTTTATATTGAAAAAATCATTGTAGGGGTGAAATCCATCAGATTCTGACAGGTTCTGGAGAACTGGTAGCAGAAATTTTGAGTAGTTCAGAGAATCGGCAAATGCCACCTCTGGCTGGCCCCAGACTGGGGTGGGAATGGAGATTTTGCAATATCCTTCCCCCAGGAGTGGGGAGGGAATGGGGATTTTGCAATATCCTTCCCCTGCCACACCCACCAAGCCACGCCCACCAAGCCACGCCCACAGAACCCTGTAGTAAAAAAAAATAGATTTCACCACTGATGCACATATCATTGTTTTATCATTGTGGTTACATGCTGATACCTATGTGCATAGGGTGATTCACTCAAACGTTTGCAGAGTTCTAACATCTATTGCCCTGTTTCCGAAAATATTTTTCTTTACCTCAGAAAGGTTATTCAGCATTTCTCAGTGACTTTGAAGCACAGGCATACAAGATATGAATCCTTTTTCTTCTTCCAAAGACTAACGAACTTCAATTATATCAACTTGCTGAATATACCAACTGCATTATCTTAAGAGCCGTTTCATGTATATACAAGTGCTTTTTGTTCCATTATAAAAAAAAACAGGTGTCAGTTCTGCCTTTTTTTCCCCCCCACTGCCAGCATCTGAATATGAAAGTTGCAGTCCTTTGTTAATGACTCATCCAGCTAATCTCCATTCTATTCATAGCTTTGCACTGCCACTGTCGCCTTGCCACGGCTTCCATTGCTGAATCTTTTGTTTCAAATAAAGGAACAGCCTGTTCTGATCTCCTGTAATGCCAGGACTGAAGAGACTAACTTCTCTTTTATTTATTTTAAAAATAGTAATAATCTTTAAAAAAACATTGGAATAAAGTAAATACTTCATCAAGGATGGGTAGAATAAATAAGTATACAAGCTTCTCAAGGGCACCAACTTCAACGAAACAACTTTCTGATATCTATGTCAGTTTCTGATTCATCAGTGTATATATTCAGGAATATATAGCAATAGTAATAGCTTTTTTAAAAAGTTAAAATAGGGATAGAAGTAAGAGAAGAATAATAATATTTATATATATTAATATGCTAAGATATATGAAAGAACAGAAAGAAGGTTTAGAAATGAAAGGTAACAGTTATATATAAATAATGTATAAATAATATGAAATAATGAAAAGGGAATGTATTATTTGGGAGTAATAAGACTATGTGTATTGTGTATTGAAATATATGAGACCCAAGTACCACAACATTTACACATTGATATGTATAAACAATATAAAATAAAAATGATTTTAAAAAAGCAATAGTAATAGCACTAAGACTTATATACCACTTCATAGTGCTTTACAGCCCTCTCTAAGTGGTTTACGGAGCATAATGCTCCCAACAATCTGGGTCCTCATTTTACCAACCTCGGAAGAATGTAAGACTGAGTCAACCTTGAGCCAGTGAGAATCAAACTGCTGGCAGTCAGCAGTCAGCAGAATTAGCCTGCAATGCTGCATTCTAACCACTGTGCCACCACTAATAAACATTAGTCTCCCATGACCATCTCAACAACTCCCTATTTTCTACCTTGGCAACTCAGAAAGTAAATGTACAAAATCTAAAGGGCTTGAAATATGTGTGTTGTTTGTACTCATGCTAAAAATATAAATACGCTCACAAGTCAAACTTGAGTCTTTTTGAGAACATGGACACAGACCATGCAGTATTCATGACAGCATCATTCAAGACTTTTTGCCATTATCTTCTGGGATAATTTTCAATTTTTCCAAGATTGGTTACAGTGTTAATATCCCATAGTGTTTTCTCATCCAGACACCAAAATGTATGTTCCTGCTTATTTTCCAAGCTCAAACAAGATCAGTCACCAAGATTAGAGGATGTTGAATGAGGCTAACCATGCCACACAGGGACCACCGGCATGGCTCTTACATGGCCTGCAGATTGCCATCATATCAGTCTTTTTTTTAAATTGACCTTTAAAGTGTAATCATATTGCAATCTTTAGAATTAGAGATCTCTAGTTGGGCTTCAATTTATGGAATTCTACAGGTACCACAACCAATCTCTAGAACTATTAGAGTATTATTGTCTACCTATGTACATACTGTAAATCGTAGGAATGTCTGTACAGATGCATCATCCCTCCCTCTCCAATGAAAACATCATAATAAAAAGGTATTATCATGTAGATACTCTGTTTTTAATTCAGATTATCATTTACTTCTTTGATTCAGCTTCCAAAGGAATCCTACCTAATTTTGTAAGTAAGAATGCTAACTTTTTTTCCCCTGAAATCACTGAGTTCATTAAGATTTGTATACATATTTCCATAAAAACTAAGACAGACCTTATTTTTGTTCGTTTGTTCATTTCTTTACCCCAACTTCTCTTTCCATTTTGGAGACAATTAAACACCTTGCAAACTCAGAGGAGGTTGCTTGCCCGCGTGCCAAATGTGTTACAAGCTTTTCTGAAGAATTTTATGCCAGTCTATGCCTTCTCCTACTATCTTTCTCCATACTGCATATTACAAATCTGAATTTCAAATGTTCTCTTTTGTTTCAATTTAAATCTGAAAAGTGTTAATATGTTTTGTGTGTACACAAAGAAAGTTTGGAATTTCCTTCTGCTTTCACACCAATTACACTCAAAAGTTTTAAAAATCAAACCACTAGTGGTGCTAATGGAGGGTGTTGTGTGCTGTTTTTAAGATCTATATGGAAAGAGAGATAGGAGTAGGTGGAGAAATATAGAGAAACATTTAACTTGTCTTTATCCATGCACAGCAGGTTTGATTGATATTGGTGCTCCCACAGCTATTAATATGTAAGGGGAAAAAACTGAGAAGTACAGATTTACAACAGTTTATTTAGTGACTGTTCAAAGTTACAATAGCACTGAAAAAGTAACTTATGACCACTTTTCACACTTACGACCATTATAGCATCCCCATAGTCATGTGATCAACATTCAGACACTTGGCAATTGACTCATACTTATGACAGTTACAGTGTCCTGGGAATATGTGATCCTCTTTTATGACCTGGGAAATCAGATTCATGTAACACTTGTTTGACTACCATATTTTTCGGAGTATAAGATGCACCTGAGAATAAGACACACCTGAGTTTTTGGGGAGGAAAATAGGAAAAAAATCTGCCTACCAGATATTCATCTGGCTAGTGTCCTTAGTCTTGTCAGCTTCAGCACATTATTTTATCCACTGATTAGGTCTGAAAAAAACAGCTTCTAAAGCACAGCTGATAGAGAGAACCAATCAACAAAGCATGCAAAGGCGAGAAGATCATTAGCACCTGAAACAAAAAAGGTTCTTCTGAGGGAATAGCAATGAAAGGCTGCAACGATTGCTTCACTCTTCACTCACCTTGTTAGGACTGAAAAAAAGGTTTGAAAAAGCTACATTCGGAGTATAAGACACACCCAAATTATCAGCCCCAATTAGGGGGAGAAAAGGTGCCTCTTATACTCAGAAAAATACGGTAGATTTACATATTGTAAATCTTGACTTTTGAAATATGTAATTTTCAACTTTTAAAGAATATTTAAAAGAGACAAGTTCTTAATGCAGACTGCAAACAAAAAGATGTCAGAAGGTGCATGAAGAGAAAGATGGATTTTGTACAGTAGGGCACAAAGCATCCTTGGGGGTGTTAGGATTAGCGAGAAGGTGGCTAGAAAGTTTTATTTCCTTTAATATTGCGTCACTGCTCACACAAACTCACATTTTTCAAAGTATTTTAAGATTGCCAAAGGATGTATACAAGATATACAGGTAGTCATCGACTTACAACAGTTCATTCAGTGACTGTTCCAACTTACAAAAGCACTGGGGAAAATATTTATGACAATTTTCTTACACTTATGACCATTGCAGCATCTCTCCGTGAATGAAATTGGGATGATTGACAACTGGTTCATAATTATGACGGTTGCATTGTCCCAGCATCATATGATCAGCTTTTGTGATCCTTCGGACAAAGCCAATAGGGAACCGGATTCACATAACAACCGTGTTACTAACTTAGCAACTGCAGTGATTCACTTAACAACTGAGGCAAGAAAGATTGTAAAGCGGGGGCAAAGCTCACTTAACAAATGTCTCACTTAGCAACATAAATTTTGGGCTCAATTGTGGTCATAAATCGAGGACTACCTGTAATTTATATTCCATATTCTGTTCAACAGAATTGTTTCTGTTATGTACATTTAGAATGTGAGCCTTTCTAAACAAGTTATTTGAATCCTTTGCTATTTCTTAATGAATTTATTCCTTATAGCATGACACAGAGGAGGAAGGCATGATGTTTTTGAGATTTATTGCAGATTTATTACAGGTTCATCTCTTATTGCCTTTTCTCCAAAAAGAGGTGCCTTTCTCTTTATCTACCATGGCTGTCATGTATGACTGCTTATTATGAAAGCTGGCTTCGAATTGTGTTTGGGATGACAGATTATGCTACTATTTTATCTGAACGTGAATAAAAGGTTTAACTGGCCACTCCCTTACAAGAGACCAGTTTAGTGCAATAGTTAAGGCACTAGACTGGAAATTGAGAGACCGCGAGTTTTACTTCTGCTTTAGGCCCAAAGGCAGCTGGGGGACTCTGCCCACCTCCCCCCCAAGGAAGGAGGCAATGCCAAACAATTTCTGAAATTCTGTTAAGAAAACTGAAGTTTCTCAGGCTCAAAGTTGCACATACACATACACAAACAGAGAGAAGAGGGAGGTGGTGAAGTTGAAGGAAGGACAGAGAGAGAGAAATGGGGGGGGGAGGAAATGGCTATAATAAAGAAATAGGGGAAAAGAGACTAAAATGCCAATTTACTCTTAATTAAATTCAGGAATAGTACTGTGTATGCACCACTTTAAAAAGAAACAATTCATCATATCCTATCAGGGGTGGGTTCCAATTTTTTTTGCTGCTGGTTCTGTGGGCGTGGCTTATTTTTGGGGCGTTGTTTGGTGGTCATGTGACTGAGTGGGTGTGGCCAACTTGATATCACACATGCACACAGTCACATGAAATCCCCCCCCCCAACAAGCCATGCCCACTGAAATGGTGGCGAAAATATTTGGGACTTTTTTACAGTTTTTTTTTACACTCCGGCCCCATATCTTGGTTGGGATACCATGGGGTGGTGGTGGTCGTCTCAGTTTATTCTCCGTTGCCCTTCCTGGCCAAAAAGTGTCCCTTCTTGCCTCTGACGTGCTTTCCCCGTAGTTGCAGCTGGAGCACCCCACTCCTGCTGGTGCTCTGAGCCGGGTCCCGTCCGCAAGATGAGCATGCAGGCGAAAAGCTTCCCTCTGGATCTCAGGGGCAGCTTCACCAAGGACGCGCCCAGGCCCCCAGTCAAGAGGGTAACTGTGTTGCCGCGGCCATGGCTTTTCGGCTGATAAGGGCAATGGAGGGAAAGCACAAAGCGGCTTTCTTCTTGCCGTCCCATGCGCTGCCCCAACTGCAACCCCCAAATTGCACTCCACTGCAAGAGGCGCATCTTACCAGAGATTGCCAACTCCACCGCGTGTCTCAGCCATTGCGTGCCGGGGTTTGCCAAAGGAAAGAAAAAATTCTTGTGGGTACGAGGCAATTAAGAACTTCTTGCATTTGCAAGAAGTTTTTGTTTCCTTTGGCAAAGTGGTTTCCTTGCACACAACGGCTGAGACAGGCGGTAAAGCTGGCAATCTCCAGTAAGATGCATGTCTCGCAGCCACCCCGCCCCATGCCCTGCTCCACCTGCCACCCCCAAATTGCGCCCCACTGCACGAGAGACTCATCTTACCAGAGACTGGCAGCTCTGGATCTTGCTGCTTTTTCGGGGTTTTCTTTAAAAAAAAAGCCTCTCCAGAGGAGCTGGAAAACCTCGGAGGTTCCTTCAGGAGGGAGCAGTCGGGCAGCGTTCCCCCCTCCCTCCCTGGGCACCTTCAGCCTCGGAGCCTGCAGCAACTCCTGACCATCACGCAGTAAAGAGAAACTTCTCATTGTGAGTGCGAGGCAATTCACTTCTCGCACTCGGGAGAAGTTTTTCTTTACATTGCAAGGGCCAGGAGTTGCTCCAAGGCTGCAGGCGCCGGGGAGGGGGGGAAACACTGCCCGACTGCCCCCTCCCAAAGCAAGGTTTCAAGCTTGGCTGGAGAGACGGCTTTTCTTTTAAGAAAACCCCGAAAGGGCTGCAAGATCCAGAATGGCATGTCTCACAGCCCTCCCGCCACATGCCATGCAGGGTTGAGTTCAAAAATTACCTTGCCAGCTGTTTAATGCCTCCCGGGCCGCGTGGGCACGCCTCACGCACACCCTGTGCGCACGCGCATGGGCAGTAAAAAAAAAGCCCCGAATTTTTTTTAAAAGGCCGAAAATGAGATTCCGACGCATACGCAGTGCAGGAGACTCAGTTTCTGCAAATGCGCAGAAAAAGAAGAAATCAGAAAAAACAATTCCAAAAAAAATATTTTTCCCAAAAAAAACATGGGTCGCCCACGACTCCGTGACATCACCAGCGGCCTACTACCTAATCGGTAGAACCGGTCCGAACCGGTAGGAACCCACCTCTGATTTGGAAGTACTGACTTGGATTTCTTCCCTTCTCCCCCTCCCCCACATTTTCAGTAGAGGAGAAATTGTAATTTTAGCAACAATAATATGATTTTTAAGACATGGATAGTTATAGTATGTCAAGTTAGAACAGGTTTCAAAAAGGGCAGTGAGGATGATCTGGCCTACAAAGACAAAGTAAAGAAGTTTTGGCCATTGCACAGTTTTCACTCCTAATAGTGTCTAGGTATTGCACTCAACCATTGTGAAAAAATAAGAGTAATGAGACCATGTTTTATGCATCTTCAGATATAGTTGGTAATGCTAGGAAGATACAATAAGTCACTGGTGGAGAAATGACCTGAAAATGTTTAGCCTTGAGAAGAGAAGATTAAAGAGGGATACAATAGCACTTTTCAAGCATCTGAAAGGAAATCATAGAAAAGAAGGTTTAGGCTTTTTCTCTATCATTTCACAGGTAGGGCTTTAAATTTCAGAAAATAAAATTCTAACTGAACATAAGAAAAAGCTTCACTGCAGAATATCAATTCAACAACAGAACCTAGAAAGGTGCTGGGTTCTCTCCATTGGCAGTGTTCATCTTTCAGCAATGCTTTAAATTGAATTTTTGTACTGAGAAGAGATTGAGCTAAATGGCCTAAATGATGCTTTTGATATTCAATATTCTATAGTTCTTCTTATCAAGAGTATCTCTTTAGGCAGGTTACTTTCAGAGGATAAAGGGTAACAAGTGACTCTGAATATGAAAAAAACCATTGCAACTGAGAGGAGATAGTCAAGTCTTAATGAGCTTAGATGCCAGAGAGAGGTCAGAACAATAGCATTTATACTATGGAGTTCCTAACACAGGAAGTGAAATGTTCTACCGGCTATATTTGCCCTTGTTTGGATATTGGAAGTATATAAAAGATAAGGAACCTTTCCTACTTTAACAGTTAATTGGCTACAATTAATTGGTTACTTGTTAAGAAGCCCAATTATCAGATTTTTGAGAATGGTACATAATTGTCAAAGTTCTCCACTATTTCTTTCACATATTTCACTTCTAAATTCTAGTTTCAAAAGTTGATTAAAATTCAATGTACACTTTAAAGCAGTAAGTTCATCTGGCTTTTGAAAACTGTGAGAACCACCTACATTCCTTTTATGCTCTTTTGTTTAATTTACACATTAATTATATATTATTTTACCACTTAATAATAAATGTCACAATCTCAATAATTTCCAAGGAAATTATGACATATGTTAATATAATAAAAGTTAACTTGCTTCACTGTTATGCTTGCTGGATCACTTTTTCAGAGTACAGATTTTCTCCTTGCTTTAAAACAATTGAAACAGACGTTAGCAAAATATCTTCTTTCTTTGTGTGTCTTCTGACTTATAAGGGTAGAGTTATCTGCCTTTTAAGAATACACATGTCCAGAGACTATAAAATACTGAAAATCTCCTAATTTTGGAATAAACAATTAGACTTTTTTATATTGTCTAGAGCAGGGGTGTTAAACTCACGTCCAATGGGCTGGATGCATCACGCACTGGCCACCCCCACCTCTGGTTTAGCAAAGTGGGGGAAAGTTGTGATCCATCACATCACATCATTATGTGACGACATGAGTTTGACACCCTTGGTCTAGACAATGTTATTGTCTTTACTTCTGTAGCAAGAGTGTCAATGTTAGGTATATTTAACCATGTTGAAAACACTTAATATTATTTTGGACAACTTTGAGAAATAAATATCCCTCAGACACAAGTGAATTGATAGATATTTGTTTGCAGCAATTAAATTTTAATTGGGTACACAAAGGGTATTTTCCAAGCACCACCTATTAACTGAGACCTTTTCCAGTATAAGTTAATTTCTTCTGTTACATAGATTGCTTTGTTTCATCATTAATTTCTCAGAAAAAGAGGTTATTGCATGCTACTCCTTTCAACTGAATGTCTGACAGTCCTGCTAAAGCACAATGCAAATATCAATATTATTATTTCATTTATATTGCTTGTTATATTTTAAATGAATGGAAAACATGAAAGAATACATTTGAATTCAAAAAAGGAATTGGGCTCATTTATAGTTTAAAATGGTACCTAATGCAGCTGATCATTTATCAATCAAAATTTGTCTAATAAATATACTGTATGCACAAAAATATACAGAAGTGACTTATTACCTGACATATTTCAAGTAATATAACTGGGGTTCTAAGGTAGTCTAGCAAACCATCTATAACAAAGATAGTTTTTCTTTGAAAGAATTGACACAAAGTCATCCCTGAGGATATATAATACTTGAAATGTGTTGAGCAATAAATGATCTGTCTTCATCTTTGAAATCTCCTTCCCTTTCATTCATGTACTAGTGCTTTTCCTCCACACAAATACTTTCTTATACCATTTTTTGTGAACTGAAAGAACTTATAAACTTATTGTATGTGAACAAGAATAGATAAGGTAGACTAGAAAAGCTTTGTATGAATTCCAGAGTCAGGGCAGTGACATGGCATTTTTATATGGCATCATCTCTACTCTCAAAATCTCATCAATGTGTTTTGAAGGCAGATATGAGACATTAATTATCAATTGCAAACCATTTTATTCTTCACAAGAGTTCTCCTCAATTCTCCTAATTGCTGTGTATGTTTCTCCACAAGCTTGTGTAAACAATGTATTATGAACTCTAGCTGACCAGATTATGTGTGCTGAAGTTAAATACTTAGATGAACTTCCCATTGTTTTAGGAAATTTTAACATAGCTAACTTAAGGAAAGAGCTACCAAAATATTTTCAGTATGTCAATTGTCTCACAAGAGGCAAGAATACTTTAGACCAGTGGTGAAATCCTGCCAGTTCTATCCCGCATGCGGGAGCCATTAGCAGCACTGCCACATGGTTCAGAGAACCGGTAGTGGCAGCAGCGCAAGGCTTTCCCCACCCAAACAGATGCCATTACTTCCACGTTTTAACCCCCTGTGCATGCATGCATGCTCTACATGCGCAGAGGATCAAAAATCATGACGATGGTGTGCACACTTCCAAACTGGTAGGGAAGGTAAATAGATTTCATCCCTGCTTTAGACCATTGCTACACAACATTAAAAAATGCTTATCGGTCTTTACCACAAGCAGCTGTGGGACACACTGATCATTGCTTGATTCACCTTGTACCTGCTTACAGACAAAGACTTAAAATTATGAAACCAACAATTAAATCAGTGAGGACTTGAACTGAGGAGGCAAACCTAAAGATATAGGCTTGCCTTGACTGCACTGATTGAAATATTTTTGATGATACCTTTGCAGACCTAGATGAACTCACAGCTACTATAACATCATGTTAGTTTTTGTGAAGACCTATGTGTGCCAACCAGAAACATGCAAATATACAGTAACAATAAACCTAGGTTCACAGCTAAACATAAACAGCTATGTCATACCAAACAGGAATCCTACAGAAAAGGTGATAGAATCACCTGTACAATCAGGCCAGAATCGTACTAACAAGGGAGATCAGAGGAGCAAAAAGAAGCTACTCTGAAAAGCTAAGAAATCAGTTCTCAACAAATGAGCCAGCAAACATGTGGAAAACTCTTAAAAATATCACTGGTTACAGCAAACCACCTTCCCATGCTGAAGGAAATCAATAACTGGCAGATTATCTGAATGTGCTATACTATAGATTTAAGAGCAAACTACTTCCACCCATCTCAGACACAGCAACAATAGGCAAGCTTCCTACAAGTTGACCTCATCCCATTGGGCCCACCGCCTCTGGTGATTACAGAAATGAGGTCACAAAAGCCAGGAAAAGCACCAGGCCCAGACAAAATAACTCCTTCTTGCTTAAAAACTTGTGCTGACTAACTGACCCCCATCTTCACCCACATCTTGAATAAATCACTAGAGATGTGCTATGTTCCTTCTTGCTTCAAACAAGAAGCAACTATCATCTCAGTGCCAAAGAAACCCTTCATCAAGAAACTGAATTACTTCAGGCTGGTTGCTCTAACATCTGTAGTTATGAAAACCTTTGAAAGGCTTGTGCTGGCCCATCTGAAAACCATTATGGATCTGCTGTTAGACCCCTTTCAATGTTCTTTCTGCTTCAACTCAGAAAGCTCAAACCAAGGAGCTACTGATTCAGTTCTACAGAGGAATTATTGTGTTTGTCATCTATACCTCTATAACGGTCTGATTTGATTGCTTGTTTAGTAACCCATGACTATCAGTAAGTGTTGTATCTCATGATTCTTGATGAATGTTTTTTTTCTTTTTATGTACACTGAGAGCATAAGCACCAAAGACAAATTCCTTGTGTGTCCGATCACACTTGGCCAATAAAGAATTCTATCTCTATGAATTGCAGAGTCTTGGCAGTGACTGGTGGCATTTTTATATGGCACCATCTCTACTCTCAAAATGTCATCAATGTGTTTTGAAAGCAGATATGGTATCATCTTCCACCACCAAAAAATTAGAAAAGCAAATGAAATAATTGAGATACATAATGAGTCAGTCAATGATATCTTTCCTGCTAAATGTGAAAGGGCAAAAATCAATCTAGCACAGTGGTCTGCAACCTTAAACACTCAAAGAGCTATTTGGACCCGTTTCCCACAGAAAAGAAAACACCAGGAGCCACAAAACCTGGGTGGGCATGGCCAATCAGTCTAGCAGCACTATCCTACCTCAAGCAACAAAAAATTGTCACTTCTTATTCAAAAATAAAATATAAGGTAAAATACACTTACAGAATCTATTGTCTCCCTGTGTTTGTTTCCAGATAACTTAAAAAAAAAATCTAAGTTATGCTTCAAAAAAATAATTGTAAACACCCATTCCTACTTTGCTTGGAACAACTCCTCGCTAATTGTGATAGTGAGAGGACTGCATTGGCAATTGGGAAGCAGTTGCATTTCTGTCCATTGTTTCATATGACTAATGGATGAGATGGGAGATCTGTTCTAAATAATAGCTACAAATAGGCATCATGAAGAAGATACTGGCAGTTGTTTGTGGGGTGGGAATACAAACATCTTGGAAGAACAAACATTTCTTCTCTACTTATCATACCACACAAAAAATAATAGGTAGTCCTAGAACTGGTCCCAAATAATTTGGGAATATATAGCCCCGGACCTGATTTTTGTCTGAAGATCCCATGTAGAGGTAGGTGCCTTTAGATATGTTACCTCTTAGTGAAAGCAATGACTTAAAAAAATCAATTATCCTTGATATATGAATAAAATACAAAAACGTCATTCCTAAGCTTTCATTCTAGGTAGTTCAATTCTAACGTAATTTGAATTTTGTTCCCCTTATCCTGGATTCTCTTTCTATGTCACTATAGGACAGAAGTATTAGGAGTGCTGTTTTCTTCAAGAAAAGACTACTCATTTTTGGAATAATCTTGAGAGGTGAAGACTTTTTAGGAAAATGTGAAAAGGGGTCTCCCAAATGAAGATGTTAATATTTGCATTAATTAGTGGAAAGCACTGAAAAATAAATAATAAACTGTGATGTAATAAATTGTAAGATTTGCCTTCATCAGATTTCCGTCCATTGACTTTTAGATGATCATTTAGAAACCTCTCTTTGGTCAGGACTTCAGCAGAGACTTGACATTCCTCTTACAAATAAAATGAAGGAAAATGAACACATTACTTGCTCCTGACATCTTGATTACTCTGTTCCCTCTCCTCCATCTCTGTATGAAATCTATTTATTATGTATGCTTAAATGGAAGATATTTTTTTTTGCTTCTAGTTTATGACACATCAGTGGAACCCATAAAATAATGATGAAGGCTGTGAGAATTACTTGAAACTCTGGCTTTATATTTTTTTTATTTTTCAGAATGACTATAGTTTCTTCTTTGTAGCCTACTTTTGCCTATGGACATTTATACATGAAAATTACAATCACTCAGTTATTGACCTCTGTGGAAATCCAAGGACATTTTTGGAAATCACAAAACACTTATGCTTAATATAAGCATTCTTGAATGTAGTCATTCTAGAGATGGATGATTTTATTTTCAACTTGGCCATTTCCTTCCATTCCTTTCTGTCTGTCATACCTTTGGTCAAAAATAAACCACTAGCAATGTAGAAGAAATCATAATTTGGGTTAACATAAGCAAATGGATGCACTTTTTAAAAAATATCTTAGATACTTTCCTTTTTGTAAAGAATTTGAGCTATGGTGTGAACCAGAGATGGGTTAAGTCCCGTTCTACTGAACCGTTAGTAACTTACCGGCACTGTTTGGTAAAACCATTAGTAACCCGGGCCTGCCATGACCCCAAGATGGTTCTTTCGGCAGTACCGTAGATGCCGCCATCTTGGATTTTACATCTGCGCATGCACAGAAGCTTTTTGAAAGCACTGCACATGTGCATGGCGAGCAAAGCACACATGTGTCTGCAGTGCACCCCTGAGCGAACCGGCAATAAGAAGATTTAAAACCCACCTCTGGTGTGAATGTGTACCAATTAATATGGCTTTAGATGCGATGACAAATTGGGTGCAATATATCACCCCATTGAATTGGCTGGGTAAGGAGAGACCTCCTTCTTTACTCACTACTCACTATGTATCCCTTCTAAAGCTGTGTGCACAGGGAAAGAGGATGACTATGTCATATAAAAGGAGTGTACTGATCTTCAGTCAAGGATATACAATAACTATGCATCACTAGAAGTATTCATATCCAAAAATATTTGTGCTACATATTGAAACATGAAGCTTTCAGAAAATAGTCTGATTCTTTGGGCATAAAGTTATGTAGATCATAAAGCAAATAGCAGTTCACAATTTTATATTAACTTGATTAAGATAAAACTGAAGAAGACACCACACAGGTCTATGTGGATAACTCAGATTAGTGTTGTCGTGCTTCTCATTTGCAAATGCTAACACACCACAAGGCTTCCAGGGTCAGTTTTGAATCTCAACAGACATGTTTTTGAAAACACTGCCTGCAATTGTAAATGCTAATATATTTTGGAATCATCTGCAGTGAGCAGCTTACCAATAAATGGCTTAATAAAAATCACAAGCCACACTACAGGTAGCTTGTCCAATGATAAATGGGTAAATATAAATACCGACAATCAATAATTAACTTTGATAATTATGTAAGTTAATGCTACTCACAAAACCAATATGTTTTACATTTAATATTGCAACTTAGAACATCCAAGTCACTAAAACTGAACAATAAAGTGTTCAGAGATTGGAAACCAAGGAGATGGAATTAGGAAGAAAAGACAAGATACTGATAGAAAAGGCAAGAAGAGGAAATGAACAATCATCTTGCAGCAGCTATAGTCCAGCTGAGCACCAGCTTAGTTCCTTGGCTATCTTACTGCAATCCAGACTGTATTTTCTGAAGTTTGCTTAAGAAATAGCCAAGAGCTGTTTAGGCTGTGGTGCAGAATTATCCCTCCCTCCGTCCCTCCCTCCTTTCCAGAAGAGTGTTTTGGTGACATTGTTTTACTCCTATTGAGTGGGGTGCTGAATTGTTGCATGTGTTACAAAGCAGCAAAGGGGAGCCTACAGTCTCCTATCTTTCATTTTATAAATGAAAGGATGGCAGGCAAAAGAAAATCAAATATTCAGTCCTATTGGAATAGAGGATGATCTTAATTACACAGATGCAAATGAAATCCCAGTCTGTTCTGCTATATACAAATTAAAACATCTTGATCATGCTTTTCATTTATCCCTGATGAGCTTATGAACTGATGAGATATGGAAAGCTCCATGCAGTGAAGAGTATCTGGGAAATGATACTTTGGATTCAAAAACAACATAACAAGAGAATGATGTTTATTAGTTGTGGGTGGAAGAATTTTATCTCTGTATATAATTCAGTTTCAAACCACAATCAGCTTTCAAAGCAAAGGTCATTCTAATAATTGTTTTGATATGTTGGAATTATTTGGAATATATACACACAAGCATTTTTAATTCTGGTCCTCTCCAGATATTCCAAGATTCCTAAGCCACGCTACATGGGAATTCTGCAAAATTGTAGCCCAACACATCTGAAGAATTTTAAATTGGAGAAGGTTGTTGTAGAGCATTTCCTAATGGATCATCCATATTCATTATATCCTGTTTTTCTTTGAGGGGAAAGTTGGATACAGAAAAAGTTGTATTATACTACAAAGCAAAATATTATTCTTTGCAGGGGGTTTTATCAGTATGTATATATGTTTGTTTGGGTACTTGGAAAATATTTATGCACTTGGGAAAAATAGGTAGGTTCAAAGTTCCATAAAATTGATTTTCACATTTCATTTCCACATATAAATTTTACACATCATAATACAAATTCTTTTTCACAATA
>JANHFT010006464.1:34479-52651 GCA_032467955.1 Pseudoxenodon macrops
TTCTTCTTCGCATGCGCAGAAGCCGGGTTTCTGTCACTGTGCACGCATCGACATCTTGTTTTTGGCCTTTTTTGGGGGGGATTTTTTTGGGCTTTTTTCTATTGCACATGCGGGTGCGCACGAGGCACACCCACGCAGCACAGGAGGCAGCAAACCAGTGGCGAGGTAAGTTAGAACCCATCCCTGTTACAGCCATTTCAGCATCCCCTTGGTCATGTGATCAAAATTCCGATGCTTAGCAACTGACTCATAGGTTAGACTGGTCATGTGATCACCTTTTGTGACCTTCTGACAAGCAAGGTCAATGGGGAAACCAGATTCACTTAACAACTAAGTTACCAATTTAACAATTGCAGTGATTTACTTAACGAATGCGGCAAGAAAAGTTGTAAAATGGGGCAAAGTTCACTTACATTTTTTTCGCTTAGCAGCATTAATGTTAGGCTTAATTGTGGCCGTAAGTCGAGGACTACCTGTACAAACAATGTTTAATAAGATTTTAAGATTTAAATGTTATCGTATTATGTGCTTCTTGTGAAATTTGTGATTTACAAACATAAACATAATATCTAAATGAGCTCTGTGTGCATTAGGGGAAAAAAAATCTTCCTAAAGGATTTCCAAGCTGAGAGATCGGTGTGTTCCTCTCTCCTCAGGGTATCATTAATTTCCCAATAGTCAACTCATGAAAGGTAGCACAATAAATTCTTGTACTGGTCCTCTTAGGAATGCAATGGCCATCCATAATTGCAAAAATTGGTGCCATTCCCATTGCGCTGATTAAAAATTACGATGAAGGAATGTCTGTACAGACATGCCAACAGGAAAAGAAGTCAAATTCTGCATCGCATATGCCAGTAAGGCTCCTTCAAAAGGACAGATTATTCATGTGGCTGCAAGAAGTAGAGGGCCAATAGCGCTTTCGAATCATAAATCAAATTAACTTTAGATGTGGCTTGGCAAAAAAAAAAAAAAAAAGGCTATTTAAAGCACAAAGTTCCACAAAATAAATGATCCAACAAACAGCCCTGGAAAATGCACAAAAGTTTCTCCTTCTCAAAGAGAAGAACCTTTGTTTAAATTTCCTCTATTTCCTTAGCAACCATCCATGCGACTAATCCCTAGGAAAACAGGATATATGAAGTACCTTCTGAAGCTCAGTTTCAAATGCTGGTGTGATCTGTGCCAATTAAAATACCCTTTAACTTTAAGGACATATCAACATATACTTTAAAAACAGGTTTGTTTTCCAAGTTCTATTTTCTCCTACGAAGAAAGATATAAGTCTTAAGGATACATTTCTTCATTTTTATTTCTCTCAATGTTAAATATCAGTGATAAAGAATCAGATCACAGAATACTGAATCCCTAACAACAGTTAGAAAATGAGAAGGAGGTGTTGAAAACCGACCTAGGTTGCATTGAATGTCTATATGCCAAGCACAATCTGAATCAGCACAAACAGTACATGCAACATTTCAGATTTAAGGTATCAGTGTAATCAAAGTTATGTGTGATTTAGAGACCTTGTTGTGAACTGGATGTTCTATTCTTGCAACAATTTTGTCACTGTCTGTATATCATCTATGTCAGTAATTTATTCATTCACTGCTGGAAAAAGTATACTGTATAATTTTCAGTACCTCACTGTAACTTGTTATGTTTTACAGCTAGTAAAGAACAGAAGCGGATTTCATCTTTAAGGAGTTGGTGTCAATGACATAATTAGGAACTGAACTTGATGCAAAACATTACTTAGAAACGATTCATCTTAGAAATATTAATTTCTATCAGTTGTCACAAAGTATTTCAAAAAATTGAACTTTTAAATGGGTTATTTAACATAACAGTTTAAAAAGATTTAATATATTATCTTGTGTTAATAAATGGTATGTACAAAAGAAAACAAGAAACTTTGCCCTAAACTTGGAATAAATTGGCCCAATTGGATATTTCTTTGGAATGTTTTGATTTGGCTGGGGTTGGTTTGGTTGTTTTTTTGAAAATTATTGTTTCTAATGACCAGTTTAATTTGTATCCAGCATACTCCCAGTCAATGATCCACATGAGAGCAAACACAACTGCCAGTCAGTTCAGCTAGCAAAAATGTAGTGTGAAGTTTATTTGTTAACATTACCTAATGTCTAAAATAGTTAACTGGCAAAACAAATAGAAAGCCAGCAAAAGCAGGGGAGAGACAACTGGCAAGGACAAAAGAAACAAAAGGGCAAAGGCCTTTGTAAGGATAGCCTGCATTCTCAGTTCTATCTGTCAAAAGGAGATAATTGCTCACTGTCCCTCATGCCTTGTTCACTTGGTCAATATGCTCTATATGGGGCTCCCCTGAAGATTATCAGGAAGCTTCTGTTGATGGAGAATGTGGCAGTGCAGGCAGATGTGTGTCCCTCTAGAACAGTGGTCACCGACAGGTGGTCCATGGACCACTGGTGGTCCACAAGAAATTTTTGATCGTCCGCAGAAAAATTATTTGCATTTATTACATTACACTAGATCAGGGGTCCTTAAACTATGGCCCCGTGGACCAGATACATGCAATGAATCCTTGTGTTGCTGTAGAGTCTCCCCCTTCGGGGTATTATTGTATGGATTGGAGGGGGGCAGAAATTCCAACTTGGGGTCTGCTTCAGCCTCCTGGTGTGAGGCTTTGGGTGAAGGCTGGAGGAAGCACCAATGGTGGTGGATAGCATCATGAACTGGAACTGATTGACCATCTCAGCTCTCTGAGCCTCCAGGTGCCGGCACCTGGCCTTGCACTCCAACAGGTCTTCCCTTTGCTTGGAAAGCCTATGCTCGCAGTTCTCAGTGAGGTGCTTCTGCTGAGCCTCCTTTTCAGTCAGATCCAATTTGAACTGAACCAGCTGTTTTGCCAACTCTTTCTCATGGTGGCTGCTTAGCTCCAACAACTGCTTCATGTTGGGGCCCTAAGGAGCCTGGGTGGGCAGGCGAGGGGAGAATAGAGACTGGTGAGGAGACATATTAGTGGTCCGCGGGATTTAAAATTATGAATTCAGTGGTCCCTGAGGTCCAAAAGGTTGATGACCCCTGCTCTAGAATAGACCTTACATCTCCACTCCAAGAGCTGCATTTGCTGCCAGTTTGCCTCTAGGTCCAATTCAAGGTGCTGACTTGGACCATCATGGCATGGGTTCAGGTTATTGAGGTACTGCCTCTTGCTACTGACATCTGCCCATCCCATCAGATCCGGTAGAACTATGCTGTGGCTCCCATCAACTGAAGCGTTACATTTGGTGATACCAGAAGGTGGGTCTTTTTCTCATGGCACCCTCTCTGTGGTCTCCCCACCCCTGAACACTTGGCTGTTGTCTGTTCATTCCCTATCATCATTGGCTGTTTCAACAGGTGCCTGGGGTCACAGGAAATGATTCTCTGCTTAAGTGGTTCTTACTGTTCATAACATCCAATGCTCTGGCCTAGCCGTTTTAAAAATAAATGACATCAATATTGTTAAATCACATTCTGTTTTAATATTGTTATTTATGGTTTTATTGTCTGCCACCCACAGTCACATTCTGTGAGATGAGTGGCCATATGAATATGACAGTTAAATGAAAAAATAAATATTCTTTCAGATCCAGTGGAAACAATACTGTAGAAAGCACATTCAGATTTGCAAAGTTTCTGTTATTCTTGCTGTTACAATTCATGTAGTCCCAATCTTTACGACATTGGTTGCTTTCTCTTACCTGATTAGTAGGGCTGACAAATGCTGTGGCAAAAGGATCACCTTGAGCTATCTAGTTTTAACCCTTTCATATGCGTAATAAATGCACATTAGAGATGGAAAGAAGACATTGGCTGATCCCTCCTCTGTTTTGCATCATGAAGCAAAACATTTTTAGACAGAAATGATGAATCCACCAGTTCTGACAGAACAATGTAATGGGACAATGGGAAAGCAAAATAAGTTCCTTACTGTTTAATTTGTCCTCTTAGACTTAAAAAACAGATGATTGCTAGTCCATTCCAAATGCTTTTTATCATCAAACTATATTTAAAAAATGGTTGTAGGATTATTTTTTTAATCAAGAAAATTTTCACTATTTCTATAATCAATTGTGGAAGCAATTTACTACCTGCCTTCACAAAGGGACCCTGAAGTAGGTGCAACAAAAAAGCAACAACAATTGATTTACTTGAACAGCATGGTCCATAAATAATATAATAACAGCAAATATATATATTTTTGTGGTAATTTGCCTGAAGTCCTTAATCCACACGCTTGCACTCTTTGACCCTGCTTGCAGAACTCAATAAGCAACAAACCAAGGGAGGTTTTACATTTGGCAACCTACATTCTCAATAGCATATTGGTTATTTATAATGTGCACATATTTCACAGTTAGCAACCTGCTTGCAGTCTCAATAAACAAAGCACATCATTTTTGAAAAGCTTGACAGCAGATCAAGTCTAACTTAATGCATGTGCGCCATTCACATTTGGCCACCTGCCTGTAAAAAAAAAAAAAAGCATAAAACACATGTAGCACACAGAGACATTTCTTATTTGACTTTTCCTCACCCCCACCTCTCCACCTCTAAATTAGATCCAAATAAAGTAAAAACAGCTGCTACTGTACTCTCCAGGTTTCAATGGTGAGTGTGTGTGTGTGGGGGACCCAACATTCTCAAAATGAATGGCCACTTCGAATCTCGAATGCTGAAGGTATGGTCAGTGGAGCACATTTATTTCTCTGGAAGTAAAATGTAGGGACAAGAAGTACCACTTTCATTCATCAGATCCTGTAGATCAGATATTTTAGTCTTTGAATATTTATGTTATACTTGTGCTTATTTATTTTAAAACTTTATCGAATTTAATCCACACACACACACAAAGTAACCAATATTAAAAGTTTGTTTGTTTCCCTAGTTAATATGCTTGATTATTTCCCAAAATCCAGATATTAATCATTCAAGTTTTGAATAGTAATATATAAGCAAGAGAATGTGGCTGCCTAGGTTTCTAATGATATAATAAGATTTGTAGCTATGGGTATACATCTGAAATATCTCTGTGGACTGAGATTGTTCTAATTGTCAAGCTCCAGGGAATCAGAAGATCCAGTTCAGGGGCATCAAACTCAAGGCCCGGGAGCCAGAGTTGGCCCATGGGGTGCTTAGATCTGGGGCTGCCCTAGAAAGCTAGGACCGGCCTTCAGTGCCTCTGCCAGCGAAAACAGAGTTCAGGAGGGCCACATGCGGCCTTCTCAGGCTCTGTTTTTGGCTGCAACAGCCTCCTGCTGCCCTTTGCCAATGAAAATGGAGCTTGGGGGGGGGGCAGAAAGAGGCAGTCACAGCTGAAAATGAAGCTTGTGAGCCTGTTTTTGCTGGCAGAGCATTTAGGACACCACAGATGCCCCTGACATGAGTGATGTCAAGGTGGTCACACCTAGCCTGGCCACGCCCACCCCAGCCTCTAAGATCAAACACAATCCTGATGTGGCCCTCAATGAAATCAAGTTTGACACTCCTGATCCAGGCAGTTCAAATGGGTATAAAGATTTATTGCAAGCTTAAGCTTTCTACAAGAATCTGAACTACTAATGGCCAAAGCAAATTGGTGGCAGATAAGAGTCAAAGAAATTCAAGGTGGTCTGGACTTAGATCTCTTGCAAGTGCAAAGGGACTCATGACTGATAATGTGTTTGATTTCTCCCTCAGGCTCAGAACCCCTCCCTCAGTCTGGTCGTCTTTTACACTAATGTTCTAAAATTTACCATTTATTTAACTAACATGCATCTGTTTTTGCATATATTTATAGCCATATCAGAACTTTTGCACATAAACAATCAGAGCATGCTGGTATATTTCTTTGTAGCTACAAGAAGCAATTTCCTTTCACTAAGTGAAACAAAACAAAATTTATTTCTAAACATTACACAATAGCAGAGATATAAGGAGCTGCTTACCTTATTGAGTATATCTAAATATCTTAGGGTTATTTTTATTTAAATGATAAGGAACGGTATATTGCAATTACTGATTTAATACATTCCTTTCCTGAAGCTATTGTTGAAACTAACTGATAGTTCCAAACCAAGGACATTACTCAGCATGAATGAAGAAAAGACCATTATTAATGGTCACAATCTGCGAATAATAATCAAACAATATTAATACCCTTCATATTGGTCATTGTCTAGGATTTGTCAAAAATAATAAAATCAGAATCTTATTGCATTTCAAATGCATTTCAAATCCATAAAAAACTATTATGATTAATACATAAAAACCTCATTAGCTATTCTAGAAATAAATACATTTCTTTATAAGAAGTGAACTTCTTTATCTATTTTATCTATTTGCAATGTTTGCACTAAAATATCTCATTATCCTGAATGAAAATAACTGAGTGAAAGAAGCAAGCATAAGGTACTACAGGATTCACAGAAATATTTATTCTACTGTACTTTTGAATCCAAGCAATTTTGATCTTCATTGTTGCAAGTCTGACTCATATTCCAGATACCTCATATTCCGTGTATGATTAATTGCAATTAATTGTCATATATCCATAATCAAGCCATTTCAAAGATTCAAGTACCAATTGGACAATTTGGGTTGAATATTGGTCAATTGTTATATGTAATCTATGGTTTAAGGCATGGATGGCCAACCTTTTGCCACATTGAGTGAAGAGGAATTGTCTTGGGTCACATATAAAATATATAATATAGTTAATGTATATAAATCTCATAATAATGTTAAATGTTTATGATCTTATCACATGTCCAGGGCCACATGTGGACATGTCTGGTTTAAGATTAGGTGGATGAAACTAAAGCAGGTTTGGACAAAAGTGATTAAAAACATCATTTTACACTTTTCTCGGACCTCCCCATGTTTCTTCTACTTTCTTGCCTTCAGCCTTCTTCTTCTGGTTGAAAACTGTAAAGAAAGAACACTTTTTGAATAAAAATCTTGTAAACTTCTTTTAAAGTTATATTGTGGGGTACATGAAATTAAATTGAATATAAATGCTAATGCTAAAGGCTGTTCACCAATGTCTAAATGGAGAACTTAACTTCCATTTTGCATTTCATGATATACGATAGGCTGTTACTCAAAATTCTCCCGTGTATATTTATATCTTTCTCTATCTCTGTATCTGTCTCCGTGTGCTGTATCTTTATTGTTGGATTGAGCTGAAATCTAAGACAATTTTAAAAAACATGACCATTCAGCTATTAGTACATAGCCATGAGTTAAAAAAATCACTTCTCTACTGTTAAATTACTAGATTGAATAATTGGGGCTATGCAAAGTAGCCTCAAATTATCCTGCAAAAGTGTTTTGTGGCTTGCCAACCCTAATAGCAATATATTCTTTAAAAAGATGAAGTCAAAGTTTTCTGTCTCTTAGTTAAGAAACAGCTACTTGATATTTCTTTTGGTCACAGTATCTATTAGCCTTTCTCTACATTCAATAACCGAGTGACTTCCCTCACAGCATCCTTTTTAGCATTGCTTCTGGCATCAATTGCAATAATTTGTTTAGTTTTATAGACTCTTGCTGTGGGCAAGTAGAATCATTCAGACAAATTATTGATGTCTTTCTGCATCGGCAATGTAGAAGAAAAGAAATTGATGAGAGTAATGATCATGCTTACAAACTGTGCACAAACAGAATTTGCCCATTTTATACTTGCCCAGCTAAAGTCCTTTTCAGATGCTTCCATGAACAAAGAGGGAGGAGGGTGAACACCAATGAAGGAAAGGCCATACACACAACCCCATCTCCTCCATCTGACTTTCACACATGTATCTTGGAGATCTAAAAAAATAGTTGATATATACTGACTTGAATGCAAATATATGTCTCTATCAAGGGTGAAATCCTACCAGTTAGGAACGGTTCAATAGAGTAGGTAGTAAGCCGCTGGTGATATAGAACCTATTCTAATCCGTGGACACCGTCATCTTTTTTGTGGATTTAAAAACAATTTAGAAAGTTTTAAATTTAGCTGCTTTTATCTAAAAATATAAATAAAATATGTAATGTTGTGTGCTTTTGCAATTCTGCTTAGGCAGGGGGTTGGACTAGATGGCTTCCCAAGATCCCTTCTTCCAACCAAATCTGTTTAAAACTGTTAAATCTGTTGCTGGTGCCATTTTGTGTGCTTTTGCATGGTGTGTGAGCCGCCCACCTGGTCACCTGACCTCAAGCAACACCCACAAAATAAGCCACACCCATAGAACCGATAGCAAAAAAAAATTAGAACCCACCCCTGGTATATTATTGTTCTTTCACAGAATATGACATTAAACACATACAATAAAGAAGTTTGGGCATGTTATACTGTACTGGGTGCATGCTATGTAGGCACACTGCAATCACATCTTACATTGCAGGCTCCCATTATGTGACTATCTTCTCAATTATATGGTTAAGAGCAAAAGGAAGCTTTATTATCTCTCCAGAAAAGGTCTGAATATATTTCACAAAAAACATAGTAAAGAGAGGTTAGCCTGCCCATCCTAAATTCATGGTTTGTTTTCTCAGTGCTTGACATTATTGTAGTTCAATCATTCCAGAAATCAAGGCTAGATTTTATTCATATTGTCCAGTATATTATTTTGGAAGCTACCTCTTTGGGCTTTCATGCAGATATTCAATCAGAAGGTACAACTTTACATTTGGACAACCGAAGATATTAACAGTACTCTAGAAATATATCTAGCAAAGCTTACAGAATCATAAAAAAGCCTCCTTCACTTCTCATAAAGTGATAAGCTTTATGAGATATCAGTAGCATTGGAAATAAATTTAAAATTTAGAACTGTTCTAATATGAAATGTTATTAATTCTCTTTCTTGGCCATCAGCTAACAAGTAGCAGACTTTCCCCCATGACAGTCTCCTGTCTGTCATCAAAAGCAATAGCCATGACAGAATAATTAATGCAAAATAATTATCTGGTTGGTAAAAGGATAGCTTAATTAAGGTTTTCATTCTCAATCCATTTATTTCATAAAAGCCCCACTGAAGTCATTTCGATGACTCTCAAGGCAATTGATTATGCTTTATCCCTGTTTAAGCAAATTCACATTTCCCATAAGAAATAAAATGAAATATTGACATAGGTGATCGCTCTACAATATAGTGTTTAAATGGCCATCAAGCATCAGCTGTATTTAAGCTATTTGGCAGCTTCTTTTACAAAGAATTCTTTGGGCATACTTAAATAATTTTAAAAAATGGATGAGAAAGTAGAAAGGAACAATTTCAATTCCTAATGAATATTCCAATATAAGGTTATATTTTGCCTTTCTCCCATTACAGTGGTATGAATTGTGTAAGCAAATCTGCTACTTAATGTGCTACTAAAATACACATATTCAGAGGTATAATCCTGACAAAATGAATTATTTTTAACAACGATTTGAAAAACATTAACCATTAACAGAAACTGGAAGAAAACTCATCCAAATAACTAGGTGGCAAAAGTATATGAATCTCTAGATTTAGCAGTTCATTTGAAAGGGAAATTAGAGTCAATCTAATTTCAATCAATGGAATGATAATCTAGTGTGAGTGTGGGAAATGGCTGCTGCTGGGTGTGGGAGAGTAAGGGATTACGAGATTGGCTAGGAAACTGTAATGGAACATAGAAAATTGTCAGGTTCCAAGGACCAAGAGTAACATGAGGAGCTACTTAAGAGTAGTTTCCTTTATTGTTCTTCTACTATAGACAGAATCTTGCCAGAACTATACTTTGGGAAATGCTAGGGAGGAACCACGTTAACACCCTTCCTCTTGACCCTTCCTCATGACTACATTCAAGAACAAAAATGAAGATCATGTGACTGCAACACCAATAGAGCAGCAGTCAATAGCACTGAACCAGCCACAATTTTGTCAAATTTTATTTCCTTGGAGTCTTGGATTTTGAACACATTCTATAAATTAGCCCATTTGAGGAACCTAGGTTCAAAAACAGTTGCCATATATGTACCGTTTTGCCCAATTGAAGGTCATGACAAGAGTTTTAGAACTATATAAATTAAAAGTATAGAATAAATACAAAAGAATTCAGTCCAGATCTATCACCCCTTTAATTATCTGATCAATGAAATAGCAATAACTTATATAAGACTAGAAAAATGTAAGTTTAAAAAATAAATGGAAAATCTTTTAAGACTCTGTCCTTGAAATTGTCAGAAATGCTTTGCTGGTTCCAGTATCTTCAAATAAATATATTTTTTAAATTCAAAGGTAATTAAAAACCTTGAATACTCAGAGAATCAACAAAATTTGGAAAGTTTATATGACAAAACTCAGAACATCTGTTGGCCTTATTTATACATTGTTACTGAAATGCAATTCAGAAATTAACAAATCAAATATATGAGTAAATGGATGCAGAATATGAATGAGGTGATTGATATGCAACCATAGAAAAACCAATGGAAAATATGAAATTTAATGCAAATATTATATTTAGAGAAAATGTATACAAATGGTTTTTCACCAATATGTCAATGTTAATTGCCAAAAAATTACTAAGCTTCTTTGTATATTCCTGTTTAGAATATGAAATTGGTTTTGTATAAAGTATAACAAGGTAATTTATGCTTCTTACTGAAAACAACAGACAATTCTTCGTTTAGAAGAATGGCAGACAAAGCTATGGTAATAGGTATCAATATTCAAAATACGTTCAAATTAAAAGTCTTATGATAAATTTAACCTGGAAAGAATATATGGGCTGCAACTCTGCACACCAATACTCATCCAATGTTTAGTTATTTCCTAAAATAAGGCAATACCTCTTTGGTGGTAAGCAATGTTGAGTAACCTGGATACCAAAGTGATATGTATAACACAATTTACATGTACCATTAAAGGGGAATATTTGTAGCTCAGGACTGAAATGAGGGGTCCTTGGTGCTCTTTGAGCGTGCTTGTTTTCTTGCAGACATTTCATTACCCTAACTAGATAACATCATCAATTCTAATAAGGAGTGCAACAGCACTCAGCATTCCTTACTAACACTGATAATGTTACCTAGTTAGGGTAATGAACTGTCTGCAAGAAAACAAGCAAGCTCAGAGAGCACCAAAGACCCCTGACAATTTATTTGTCATTTGAAAATTAATACAGATCAGGGATTCAAAATAGTATTACTATGTGAGTTAGTATCAGCCCTTTGAAGCAGGCAAGGTCAAGAAGCAGGAATTTCTGGAATGTTCTTTATTACTCCTGGCTATTATAGCAGCATTTTTGAAGCCTGTCAACCTTCCTCTTCATCACATTATATACAAACAAAACAGAGGTGGGTTCCTGCCGGTTCGGACCAGTTCGTTAGAACTAGTAGTGGGAATTTCACCCTGCTTGCCGAACTGGCAGTGATGGCCAGCTGGACACGCCCCTGAACCGGTCCTCCAGCCGAAAATCAGTGCTCTGGCCTGAAATTGGCTGAAAAACAACCTTCTGTGCATTCCACCTGGAAGTGACGAAGGCACATGCGCACATGCGCACTTCTGGCACGACTCCAAATCAGTAGGGAAGGTAAGTAGAACCCACCCCTGAAACAAAACCAAGGCAGGAATATTTTTGAGTTTCTTTTTCACACTTTCTTTCCCAGAATTGTGTAACAGGTAACAACAGTTCATTCATCCCTTTCTCCTTCCCAGGTCTACATTCTATTGCATCACCCAGCTGATAGAATTACTGCCATGTGTGAAGACGCACTTGGCGGCTTGTCAAGGTCAATGAGCAAATCATCATCTACACAAACATAGTCTACACAGAGAAGATCTACACAAACATAGTCTTTGACATTTGCTTTCATCTTAGTCCTCCTGTGTAGGAGGTGCAACTCTTTGAACATTCATGTCCTGACATTTGGGCTCCGTTGTAAGCAAATCTGATCTAACATTGTCTGTTTCCCAAGCCCTACTGTCTCTGGAGCCTCCTTTTTGAGGGCAAGGGTAAAATTGTCTGACCTCAAGATCCTGAGGGGAGGGATGGTCAAGAAATCACATATTCAGACATGCATGGGTGTGATGGTGAACATTAATTCTCTGAGCTTGTGGGTTGGTTTCTGAAGATTTTGTTATCAAATCTTCGGTAACATCTTCAGTGGAGTTTATATGATCTCAGTGTCAGTGGTCTTCTGTTTATAAGGGCTTCCTGTGGTCAGTAGGTCTTATGATGGGTCAGTGGTGGGTGTCAAATGAGGGTCATGTGATGGGGAGGTTACATCTGGTGAGGGTCATTGGGAGGTGAAGTGGTGGGCGGTGGATTGGCCTGGGTGGGTTAGATGCATGGGTGCTTATCTAGCAGCTTTTCTACAAACCAGCATCCCAGGTTATGAAAATTGAAACAGGGAAAAAAATTGCACAGCTTCATCCAACATTGAGTGAGGCTTTACTCTTTCTATAGGTGCTTCCAAATTCTTGTGATCTGACTCTACCTGGATTGCTCTAAGGTGAGTTTCCCCCACGGAGAAATGTCTGTTTTTACAGTGCTGCTTTTATTGCTAAAAGCTCTTAACTGAAGATATTGTCCTGCTTCAGGTTTCAAACTGGCTCTCTCTCTCTCCCCCACTCACATACACTTTCTGGGTGATAATAATAATTCCATCAAGCCTGAGTTTATAAATGACACATGAAGAAAGGAATGTAAATCAAAACATATTCTCTTGGAAAGAAAGCTTGCTGGTTTAGTTTTGCTTTCAGCAGGAATAAGCAAAAGAGAAGTCAAATTCCAGTCTGACGTTCAGAAAATCAAGTCAGGTTTGCCAGCCAGATCCCAAAACCAGAATTACAGCATTTTTACATAAGCACAATACTGTACACATTGGAATGATACACCACAGTAGAAGGTCAGACAGTTGTTTCTTTTTAATACTTTTATTGAAGTTTCCAGATACAAAGAAAAATATAAAAAATAAAAATAAATAAAAAGTGCAAAGAAAAAACCAAGAAAAAAGAAATACAAAGACTTTCCTCTTCATCAAGACAAGAGAAAGTAAGGTGAATATCATCCAAATAGGGTCTTGTGAATTTTTGTGTGTGTCAGAATTGTTACAAGTTACCACTATATTTGTCCAAAATGTTGGAAAATATTTCATTCATGAATCTGGAGGAGGCAGCAGGTGAGTTGCAGCCAGTTCGCTTCAGTTCTATAGAACCGTTAGCGGAGATTTGTCTCTGCTCACCGAACTGGCAGCGATGGCCTGCTGGCAACACCCGAGCCGGTTCTCCAGGAGGAAATGGGTCCTCCCGGTGGAAATTGCTTCAAAAACAACATTCTGCACATGTGCAAAACCTCCTGTGCATGCGCAGAGAGTTATTTTCAAGGCAATACCCAGATGTAACGGGGGCATGGGGGCGGCCGCACGAGCATAGCAAGTGTGAGCACACAAAAAATGCACTTCCATCGCAACCAGAACTGGTAGGAAAGGTAAGTAAAACCCACCTCTGGTTATAATGCATTCAAATTTGCCATGCCACACATTAAAAGCTGTAAAGTGTTCATGATTACACAATTAACACAATTAATTTGTCTCGGTTAACTTTTGTCTCAATTTGTGACCTTGCAAAATGGGTCATAATGATGGGACTCCAAATTATAACTTTAAAAAAGCCAACTATGATCTCATGGCTGCCGACCTCGCATCACTTGATTGGCATCTTCTGTTCACAGGTTGTATAACTGCAGAAGATCATTATAACACTTTTTTGCTCGAAGTCATTAATCTATATCTACCTAAAATAACCCCTAAAACAAACAAAAAACAAATTACCCATAACAATAAGAAAGCTACAATCCAAGAAAAAATATCTCTTTGGCGAGAAAACAAAACTGGCTACGCAGCTAACTTTAAAAACCGCTATAAAGCCTTATGCCACCAGATAAAGGCTGAATGTACCAATCACCATTGCAAACAGGACGAAGAGCTGCTAAACTCGAACTCCTCCTGAGCCCTCTGTAATTTCATAGATGCCAAACTTAAAGACTTGAAAACTATCCCACTCCTAAAAGAGCCTATTGGGGAAGACTGTAAAAACGAAGCTGCTAAGACCAAACTTTTCAATACGTTCTTCAGTTTAGTCTTTGTCGACAGCAATGGCTACTACCCCCCATTTCCTAGTCATTCAACAACAAATTATAATGATTTACTACATATTGATTTTACAGTAGATAGTGTTGAAACAGCACTATATAACCTAAAGCCATCTCAAACTTTCTACTGTGGACCTCACCCCATTCCTAAGAGGTCCATAAAGGGGGCGTGCATAAGCGCACTAGCGTGTCTACGTCCCTGTCTTACTGTCCCCATTTATATATACTTACTTCCTTTGTTTATGTTTATACCTATACCTGCTATCTTGTACATGTTTGACGAACAAAATAAATAAATAAAATAAAGTTCAGTTTAGTAAAAATGTGTGCCTTCTTGAAAGCAGTCTAGAAGATCTGAAATAAGCAATTGTGGGCAGTGATCCCTAAGAGAGACAATCTACAACCATGTACTGGATGTAAAAAGAAGAATGATATTTTTTTATGATAAAAAGAAATGCAGAGGCAGGAAATGATGATGTAGGACAAATAATTTCTGTCATTTAGAAACTCTTATGTTTTTAAATCCTTGAATAACATGGAATATTGCCATTTAGCAGAGAGCTGGGCTCCAATTATCTAGTTGATTATGCAGTCATATGCCTGGCGGGGGGAACTGAGAGGGATCAAGATATCTTCTTCTTTTTCCAAAAGATCAGCAAAATCGGTGAATTTTGGAATTAATACAAGAGGTTTCCATACTGGGGGATGGGGAGGGCAAGGAAGAACGTAAGTGTCTTGAAATGGTGCTATTCTCATCTTTGACAGGGAAAATAAACTGTCCCTTGCTTCCAGTGGATTTCCACACTGAGTTTGCAGCCAGTCTATTCCCAATACTGTGGGAATAAGTAAAAAAGCTGTGAAATTATAGACACAAGAATTCTGAATGAACATTTATTTTCAACAGCAGAAGTATATGTTGCAAAACTGGACCATCTCAAAGCAGTTGGCTGTCAATTATTTCCAAATATTAGCAGCCTTTCCAATGACTGTGTGAGGTAAAACAAAAGGATACACTATACTTTTATCTACGAAATTAGCTCTTGTGCCAGAGTCTAAAGGAGCAGAGACCTGCATTTCTGTGGCTGTAGAGATGTGCAGAATAACAGAGATCATAACATGCATTTGCCTCCACCAACCATTGGAGTTCTTATTAATTGTATGAAGCTGCACCTGCTAAGCTCATGGGAGGGGAATCGGCAAAGATTCCTGAAGATGGGGCTCTGGAATAATCTCGGCATTTATTTGCATGCTGACCTACGTTTCCATAGATATGGAACTTCCAAATTAAATCAGAGTAAGGCACTTCAGCAGGAAAAAGCCATGGCTAGGCTTCCAAGCGCTCCATAGTAAAACTGAGGTCTCACCTTCATTGTTTTTTCCCTGCAGACAAGGCTCTCTTTACTACTTTTATTTGCATCTGCTCCAAGGAGACAACCAGGAGGGGAAACAAAGGTGACAATATAAAACCATATACAGTAGCATTCCTGCACCTCCCATGCATCAGCGGTGGGTTCTACTTACCTTTCCTACCAGTTTTGGTTGCAACAGAAGTGTAAGTTTTGTGCACACTTGTTCACTGCGTGCGCATGCCCGTTGCATCTAGGTATTGCCTCAAAAATAACCCTCTGCGCATTCACAGGAGGCTTTACGCATGCACAGAGGGTTATTTTTGAGCCAATTTCCACCGGGAGGACCGATTTCCTCTCGTAGAACCAGCTTGGGCGTGGCCAGCTGACCATTGCTGCCGGTTCGGCTAACGGTTCTATAGAACCGAACTGGCAGCAACCCACCTCTGTCACGCATCCACTCCTCCAAACACACTGGTTAGCACATAAGACTGACATAGTTCTTCTAAATTGTCTAGTTTGCCTTGTTTTACTAATTCATCCCTCAGTTCATCAGAGAGCCCATTCCCAAACTGTTCTACCAGGGTCAAATCATTTTAGTACACACACCTGGCATACAATTAGAAATGAGCTATCTACTCACTAACTTATGAATGTCTTTGTTGCAGTTTGTGACTCTCCCATTTTTCAGTCTTTCCTCGGACTGAATCATCAGAGGCAGTTCTAAAACATTGTGTGAAATTATGATAGTTGTCTAAGATTGCATGATGGTTTTCAATGAATGAAATTGCCCATAGAACTGCTCCATCCTTCAGCAGGCTGAGAATGAACGTTACTTCAGGTTTAATCATATATTCCATTGATCTGCCAACCGGGAACAATTCAAATGATAGGCTTCCAGGAAATCAAAGTAACAATGGTTGTGAAGCAATTTGAGGTGCTAGTCCTAGGTGCTGTGCTAAGTACTTCATGGCATTATGCAGGTTCATTATCTGTGTAGGTATCTGCTCTTGATAACTACAGGAGAATCTTGCTACTTGCTCTGCATGCAATACACAGGATCGATCATCATGGTTTACTTTCAGGATTCTCTGTCTGATGCCTCTCTAAAAAGAGTAGGAGGCTTTGAAGATCAATCTTAGTCTTTCAATGCAGGAACCATCAAGAAAGAAAGAAAAGAAAAAAAGGAAGGAAGGAAGGAAGAAAGGAAGGAAGGGTCGTGCATAAGCGCACCATTGTGCCTACCATCCCTGTCTTACTGTCCTATTGTCCTCATTTACTTTACTTATTTTGTTTATGTTTATACCTATACCTGCTATCTTGTACATGCTTGACAAAATAAATAAATAAATAAATAAAAGAAAGAAATAGGAACAGCAAGAGTTTCAGGCATGCTCTTTACTGTTTTAGATATCTATCTATCTATCTATCTATCTATCTATCTATCTATCTATCTATCTATCTATCTATCTATCTATCTCTTGAAAGCCTATTACTCTGTTTTTTTACCACATATTGTAACAAGAAACATCAAGGACAAGCTACCTCAAATTCCTTTCTCACACTTTTTCCCCAGGATTGATCTTCTTTGAAGCCCCTTCCTTAATGGTTCATTCATGCCTTCCTTGTTCCATCACAGTTAGCAATCAGATTGAAAATTACATATTTTTCCTGAGTTTCAAAGCAATTACATTAAACAACTGCTTATTAATGGCTAGCTGTCTCCAATGGTGGTCAAGATTTTATTCCTCATTAATCAATTTTTATGTTACTTATATTGGCTGTAGAAAACTGAATGCAATCCTGCTTTATTTCATACAGTGAGACCTTGAAGTGTCTCTCTTGAAAAACTGTTATAACTTGACACATAGAAAATGGCAAAACTTGATTACTTGGTCTGGTCCCTCTAAATATCAGAATCAGCTCATCAGTCCTTGGAAGGTATTTATCAATTCAGGAGAGCGACATGAGAAAAACCTAGTTTGTGCTTAACAAGAAATTAGAATGCCATGAATATGTTTTGTAAATAATAAGCATTTCCAAATATTGTCACTAGTTTGCTGGAATATTTGAAGCAAGCCAGCTCTGTACTGGGTTATCAGATAAACAAACTCTGTATGAAAATTAGTGTCTTGCATGCATCATAATAATAAAAAAAAGGCTTTGCTTGATTCTTCCCTTGATCCAACTTTTTGCCAACTGCCCTAATAATTGCCTATAAATAGCTTTTGTGTTTATTGTATTTATAATGTCATTTGCCTTCTGTTAAGAAAGGGGAGGAATGGCAAAGAGGAAGACCTCAGTGGTGAAATGCTATCTACATGGTTCGGTTTGGCGAGTAGGTAGTGGCGGCCGCCAGTGGTTTGGAGAATCGTGTGCTTCCAAACCTGTAGGGATCGTAAGTAGATTTCACCCCTGGAAGATCTGGCTGTGGAAAGCATTGGAATAATAGTGCTGTTAGTTTTCAATACATTTTGGAAAAAATGGCCACTAAATTTAATTTAAAAATTTAACTTTTCTGCAGTGAACAAATAACCATGAAAGCTAAATCTGTCCCCAGATTGTTTAAAAACCATCTGGAGAAGAATTGGTGGCTCTTTTTTCTAATGGACACACTTTCCCCATACCAGAGATTTTCAGGGGTTCATGTTCTCAGATTTCTCTTTCCCAAAGAGTTTTGTTTGCTAAATGCATTTTGCTTTGAAAAGAGA
>JANHFT010006464.1:70191-83896 GCA_032467955.1 Pseudoxenodon macrops
AAAACTCTTACCTTTGATGTATACATATTAGTCAATAAATCAGCTTCTAGGGCTTTCATTTCCTCATCTGAATCTGCAAGTTAAAGAGAAACATATGTTTACTATTACATTATAAATCACAAGCATTTGGATTTCACATATAGAATTTAGAAATATCCCTTAAAGACAATTTTGGGTTAAGAACTAACTAAAATAAATATTTCGCAAGTACTCTTTTCTTTAATATATGCTTGTTAATTTACGCCATTTCATTGGAAAAAATATGTTTAGTAATGAAAACAGCTTATTATTGGTCAACTGAAACATTTAAATAACTGATCACCAATAGTGAAAGTAGTAGGATATGAAATTATATTTCCTTTCTAAATTAAGATATTTCTGCACTGGCAGCAATGTACTGTATATATTTAAAAGAAGCTCTTATTTTTTTATTTTTTTTATAGATTGAATAATTTCAAACATCCTTTCAATGGAAGCAAGTTAACAGGTATCTTCTATGGGGAATATGTAAGGTACAGACATATTCATATATATTTACACTGATATATTATTAATAAGGATACTGCATATGTAGCACGAAAAGAGATTTAAAGTTTCAGTGAGTTTAATTGAATTTCCTGGTCATTGTCATATTCAGTGTTAGATGGACTTCTTAATAAAAGAAGGATTATACGTTAAAAGGGAAACTGTTTTTATCTAATCCTCCTCATTCTCTTCCTCCTCCTCCTCATCTAAACTCTGTAGTTGAGTGCAATTGTGATAAAATAACAGTCCTAGACAGATTAAAAATAAACCCAATTGATACAAATAGCTGAACTCTTGTGATTTGTTGCTGCTGTAGTTCCATGTATTTCAATAGACCCAAGTCATTAGTAACTTTAGTTAGATGGACTCCAACTAAAGTAATGAACAGTACATTCCTAATTGAAAAACAGCAAATGGTACTAGCTCATAAATGTATACAATTTGACTAATATATTGCTTTTATCTGCTTACATCTTCAATACAGTACTATAAAGTTAGACAATGTTATAAACAATGTCTCTTTTAAAAATATCAATGCACTTTAAATGCTCTATAGTACAAATGGCCCACAAAAAGCATAAAATGTTATATTTTATTAAAAAATAAAACATTGCCAAGATAGTAGGGAACCAGAAAAATAAAAGAAATAAATCAAGACGTACCGTTAGGTGATGGCATTTTAAAAAGTGTCTATAAGGGTGGAAGATGAATGAGAAATAATATGCTTTATGGGTCTATTTTTCAGGGATATGCAGTGATCCAGATTTGAAGAAGAAGCTATGATATGGAATATAGGAGCATGCACATATTGGACCAATAGGCATTGCCTTAAATCAATTCCATCACCCTCCCCAGAAAAAGAGAGAGCTCTTTAAGGAGTCACCAACAGGTGCAATGTATTGTCCATGCATGCTCTGAAACATATTTCCCCCCTTTGAATCCAAATTACCGTATAGTCCTTATAGTAAAACAAATCCTTCAGATGCTAATGACAAAGAATTCAGAACACAAGAGCTCAGGAATTAGGACATGTGGATTAGGGGAAGTTATCTGGACAGGATCCAGAAATGATATTATAGAAATATATTTTATCAGAGTGAAGTGAAAACTACACACATAATGGTAATACCACTGAGAAAAAGCTAAACATTTTCATCAGACTGTTTTACAGTTCACATGTTGACTAACTCTTATAATAAGCGTCATCAAAATCAGGGCTTCTCAGAAGCTGAGTGAGATCATTGTTCCTCCAATATTCAGGGATCGCAGCAAAATTGTTAGCACTATTATTGCCATTAATTTTCCTGAAACATTTTATCGATTTTCATTTAATCTGACTCTTTAAATGAAACATTGAAAGAATTAAATGAATTAAATTAAATATATTAAATATTAAATGAAATATTGAAAGAATTTATGTCTGGATTGTGTCCATTATGATCCAACTCAAGGAATCACAATATTCTGTAACGTGTAACATTGATTTATACTAATAATCATTTCACAATTTGCAAACAATGAAGAACATAGTTCCTTTTATCATGATTGTGGTCATGTAATTATATTTTTATATGACTGCATTAATCTTCAGGGTTGTAATTAGAAGAGTTATTAAAATAAAGCATAGAAATTTAAAAAGCTGAAATAGATACATTGCCCTCAACAAACATAGGCATTATGTGTCTATCAAAACAAAGATTGAGTACTATTGCTTTGTTTATTGATTTAAACTGTTATGATGCCCAAATATTTGAAACTACGCAGGAGTTTAGTAATGAGTTACAGCTAAATTTAAATTTTAAAAGTAGAATTATTTACTATATTGGAGTGGAATAAATAAATATAAATATATATATTTAATTCTAAAATATTCTCTGGAAACAAAATTTAGCAGGCATCACTTAGTACAAAAATACACATCTGAGGCCTGACTGATTTATTAAAAAAATTAATAGGTTCATTACAACTGTACATTAAATTATGATTTTCATTAAGATGCCCAAATAAATAGGCAAAAATGAGTGTATATGTCATAAGCATATGAATCTCAAGAGTCTTATGTAAACCTATTGATTTATATTGCACTTGGAAAAGTTTAAATGTTAATCTATGATTTTACTTTTAATGATTTTTGAAACAGATTATAAAGAGAACAAAACTTTTTTTATATTTACCCATGTAATATAGGCTATATTGCTATTATCCTGATCATCTTCTCATCTTTTCATCTTTCCTATTACCCTCTCCTTTTGAGATTCATGGTTTATCTCTTGTTTGTATCTTAAGATTATGGTTGTATCTTATGATTTACGATCTATAACTTCATTTTGTTTTTTGCATATATACTGAGAGCTTATGCACTGGACACAAATTTCTTGTATGTGCAGTGACAACAAAGAATTCTATTCTATTCAATTCTATTCTATTTCATTCCATTCCATTCCTTTGATGCATGTATGTGAAAGTATATATGCTTGTGGGGGAAGTATGGATGCATGTTATAGACTACTAAAAGTACATTTTTTATTTATACCAATTTTTTGGTATAAATAAAAAAGTAATTTATTTAAAAGCGAATACATAGTCCGATAATTATTGGTGTATAAAAACAACTTTAAGGAAGAATGAGCTTAGTTATAGTGCAATAAATATTTGCCCACATATTATTATGTAGAAATATCTCCTACTTTAACCAAACCTAAAGTTATCCATTTACAGTCAGAATAACAGTTCAGGCCTTTTTGATTTTTAACATTATTATTGCTGGATTTCAAGATTCTGCAATAAATATATGGAAGAGCTGCAATTTGGGGCCAGGTGGGGATTTTTATTTTTTGGGGGGTAAAACATCCCTTACATTTAAAAAAAAGTCTTTGCCGTTATACTCATTATATTCATTATCATAATTATCTCTGTATAGATCACTGTTATAACTATTTTATTAGTGGGAAATAAAACAAATATGATTTTTCCTAAACACTGAACAAAATTGTATGCATTTTTTTTAACCTGAAAATATAAAGATTGATTGCCTTGACACAACTCTTCTTCCTTTGTATCAGGATTCCTGATCTACAGTAGATTTGTATTATTATCCACATTATCCACAATATTCACTCCATTTCATTCCCCTGCTAATTTATTACTGGTGTGATTGATAGACCTTGGAGTTTTGATTCACAACAATATTAACCCTACAAACCTCAGTCTAGACACTTGTGACATTTAATTCATCTTGTCATGATATAGCTGTGTAATGAATCTTGCGCACCCACATCTCCCAAGGTCTGGATTATATTTATCAGACCTCTGCCATGTAATGCATTTCATATTTGCTGGGTTACAACTCACAGAATGCTACAATTTGTAGTTCCAACATGCTAGGAAAAGCATGCTAGGAAAAGCATAGATCCATGAGAACCTATGATGAACTGTGAGCCTCTATTCCACAGCCTGCAACTGAAAAAGTCAAAGATGGGAGTAGGAAACTGTAATCCCTGATAGCTAGACCAGTCCATGCAACCAAAGTCATAAATGCTAATGCTACTTTTATTATAAAATAACAGGAACAGAATCTTGCAAGTCTGAATGTCTTCCTCCCCTTTATTTTGAGGAGAACTAAGGAGGGTCAAGTCTAAGATACTTTCTCAAATTAAATTCCTGCCTCTTTTTTATTTGATGGTTGTCTTGGTTGCAGCTCTTCCTCCTGCTCTTCAAGATTGTTTCTACAGTCCGTTACAGAATCTAAAATCCTGGAGACTGGAAGCATGGAATGTCTTCTTCCCTGTGCTAATTTACAGGTGCATTTCAGTAAGTCTGCAAATGTGGTCCCTGTCCCAGGATGATCTGCCTCAAAGAACCTCTTCAGAAAGAGAGTAGGTAGCTGTTGAGATACAATTCACCTACTTTTAGGGGTCAGCCAGCCTGATAAACGAACCGATTGAAAACGCTTCTCAGAAACTCGCATTTGTCCCTCACCTTTTAATCCAACAGATTCTCCCTCAAAGCAATTATCCTAAGAGAACTGGTTTATGTTTTATATTGGAAGCTAACTTTTTGAAATTGACCAGACATTAGCCTCCCTGCATTGGACAACACAAACTCCTCCCATAGTAGCAGCACCGCCGGATTAGCCCAAATCCTTCTCCCAATCGGAAGGGAAGCCGTGCCAAAAAGAGAGAGCGAGAGAGTCGCACCTCGGAGCTTACCTGAGCCCAGGCTCCAAGAAGCGGACGCCAGCAGCATCGCGCACACCAACTGCATCTTCACCATTCTTGCCATTCCGCTCTCTCCCTTTTCTCTCTATAAAATGAAGTCCATATACAAAAAGGCGAGCTGCCTGGATGAGAGAGAGAGAGAGAGTCGCGCAGGGGAAAAAAAAGAGCTGCTGCCTTGAGCTGGTTTTTTAAAGAACTGGACCCTAAAGGGAGCTCCGGATGTCCCCTATGTATATAAGCAAGCAGGGTGGGGTGATGTCACGAACGCGCAGCAGCCGCTCTCTTTTAAGCAAGCGTCCGCCCGCCTGCTCCGTCCCCTCCTCTTCTTCGGAGCGAAACTGACGCGTTTCCCCCATTAGTTGCGCTGCGCTTCACACTTCCTGAAGCGGAAAGAAAGGGGCAAAGGAGGGCGAGACAGACGGCGCCAAAAGGACAGTCTCACCAGTTGCGTCCGATTTTAAAACCTCCGCCTCCAAATGGGAATGCAGGATTTGTGATTGTTCTCACCCTCCACACACACCCTGCCTGCTATATGGCGTTGTGTGCAGCCACACAGCGCCCTATAGCAGCCAGTATAGCTTGGTGATGGAAGTGGCGGTCCAGCACAGTTGACGTATGTGTGGTTGGAAAAGGCTAGTATAAAGAATCTAATGAGAGCCTGTGAAATGTCACCTTTGTACTTGTGTGCCCATCACAGGTCACCTGTATCAGTCACTTAGCTGTTCCTATGATTCATGTAAATCAGGAGAAGAATTTAACAAAAACTTGAGAAATATGCTAAAATAAATATTTTGCAATGTAGTTATATCATTCTTTCTTTGCTTATTTCAACTTATGCAAGAGACCAAACCAAAATGGTATTCAGAAGAAATGTTGGGACTGCAATTCTTAAGAATTCACAGCCAGAGACCATGAGGTTCCTATACATTTGGAAACAATCAGATTAGGGAAGATAAATTTAGCACAGTGAAAGTGAAGTTCTTCCCCATCCTCCTCATTTTTGTCTCTGGATACCTAACAATATTTTACTGATTGCTACTTATAGATATAACTTATTTTTATTTTCCAACACTACATTACAGTAAGAATTGACTAAAGCCATCCTAAACACTGGGTACACCAAACACAGGATTTAATAATTCATATTATGGTGGAAAGGTAGCTAAAGCTCAAATGTGTATCTTTGAAGATGCAACACCATGTCCTGGATGTGTCACATAGATGCTCCAAGTAAATAATGCTGGATGAGTTCAGCTCCCACTCTGCTTTCTATCTTCTTCCTCTTCATTCACACTGTTTAGATTCTTTGCTAATACTTTAATTGTTTTAAATCAGTTTTTCATTGTTTAGCCTTCATTTTAGATTGGAAGTGTCTTTGGATATTTGATGGGTTAAAAAGCTAGATATAAATAATTTATTAATGAAATAATAATTAGTTGAAGAGAGAAGCACACTTTACTTACAAGGGTATATGAATATACATTTATATCCATTCATTATTTTAGGTCTTTCTTTGGATATAAATTTGTCATACATGGCAATGCTGAGCAATCACACAAAGAATAGAATCAGTAGTTTTCTCTCAGAAATGGCATAACCATTGAAAGTTGAATGTTTTTGGTGTCCTAAAATGCAGAACCATATAGATTGGTTTTAAGAACTGTGCTCTTCAGATTATTTGATGGGGAGAGAATGTATGCTGTCCCATTTAAAATATAGCCCCTATGCATGTCTTTGTACAGCATTTAATGGGATAGTCCCCCAGGCAAGGACTGAAATTTCTGTATGTTTTTAATAAGATTTAAAATTCAGTCTGCAAAACAGACAATGAAGAACTTTAAATGTGTTCTTCTTTGCGAAGTAAGTAGAAATTACATAAAATCCAAACAGTTTCATTAAAAAAGAACTTAATGAATAGTTCATTAATATTTGGTAGCCTGCAATGGTAACTAAACATACCCTTGGTAGACAAATACTGTAATAAAGAAGTATTTCCTTACTTTATAAATAAAGTTTCTTCATTTTCTGTTTTTCTTCCATTAGGGGGCAGAATGGCAGTATGAGAACAGTGTCAATTTCTTCTCTAGAAATAGTTTACTGTTAAACTACATGGGAAACAAGCAGCAATGACTTCAGTTTATGATAGATCATTTATTCTGTAACATGTACTGATGAAAAGTTTTTCATTTCTATTTCTATAATTCTGATAGCCTACATGTTTTTAAATTCCATGCAGCATTCATATATAAGTGATACATGAGAAACATTCATGATTTAAACTTCAGGAAAAAGATGGCCAGAAAATATGATTTGTTAAGATTAAATAGAATGATACTTTGTAATAGAATTTCCCTACCTCCCCACCTCAATGAATCTGGAGATAGAACAGTGATTAAAGGTTCTTGAACTCAGTGGACTTTATCTCTGAATAGATTTGTAAGGATGGATTGTGTTGTAAAGGTATTATAGAGAATCACATTATGTTAGAGATTATCTTCAAGAAGATCCGGCTAATCTTAAAGCAGGAAAATAATCTGATTATCCTTTGAAGATAATATTATTTCTACAAAAGAAAAAGGAGGGAGTGATACAGGATATCAAAACCAGTGTAGATAACTTCTGTGAGATTAGGGCTTGCAATTTATCTTCCGTAAGATACAAGAAGTCTTCAAGGATACTACATTGCCAAAAGGGATGGGACCAAGCCTGGCAAATGTTCTTTTGATTTTGAGTTTGGGGTTAAAGGTGGGAATGACAGCATGGAAACCTTGTGTTCCCATTACCATTCTTAAAACAGCCCTGAACACAATGCCCTGTACAAAATATGATATTTTGTCATGAATGAAGGCAAACATGTCCCAGGATAATGTTTCAGGATCCAATCTGGGTCGGTCACTCGGACCAGAAGTTTAGTCTTCCAAGCTTTTGGACTTGTGCTGGAGCCCATCCTCAGGGAACTTCTCTCTACCAGAATGGTATTTTGTCACCAGGTTTTGTTGACATACTCTTGGGAATGTTTCAGAGGTGCAGTTGTGGTATTGGGAGAAGGCATCTCTTGAGCCACAGGTTACCATTCTATGGTCTATTTAGTTTTTCCTCTAGAGGGGTGGGATGGCATCTTCATGTTCATATGGAATTGATCACATGCTTAGAAAGTTGCATGCATGCAAGAAGGCCAATGAGGAAAAAAAAGATAATATTGCATCCATAAGGGGAGGCTCGTGGTGTCACCCATCAATGGTCTATATACTTCCCGTTCTTGTTCTTGTCAAATAAAATAGATAAGGTGATTGCTGCATAAAAGCCTCATTGAGAAATTCTATTGCTCTGATGACACATTAAAGAGATAATGAGGGCTAAAAGTGCCCTTATTTGGGAGAAGAATAGCTAACAATCAAATGTAATTACAAGAAATGGTGTCACACCACCATAGCAAATCTGTAACTACAGATTTACAGGTTTTCATGAGCAGCTCCAAGTAAAAGGCACTGAAATGGTCGTGAGTGGTGACCAAGAATGAAGTGATTATAAAAGGGCCTCCTAACTCAGAAAAAGATTTTTTTTCAATTCACACAAGATGGAGCTATATAAAAGCCCCATGTCTCCTAACTACATCTGCCTGAGATTATGCATTGGTTCAGAATGATGGTTATTCATGACTTTCCCCAAACAAAAAATGGAGAATACCTATTTCACTTGGTTTCTGAACCCACAACCACATGTTAAGAGAAAGAATCCAATTCACAGGTGGTAAAACTAGTATCACCAAGGGAGTTGCTGTAATGCTATACAAGGATGAGCTCAGGAGACGGTGAAAAGCCACAGCGAGTCAAGAGAACAGTCAGACATGAGGCAGCTCAACTTGCAAAGGGAATATGATCATGGTAAATATATCAGAAGGGACCCTCCCTATGTCTCTTGGGTTGTAAAGGTGACAGGGGAGGAGACCTTCAAATTAATGTAAAGTATAATAAAGTAGCTCATCAGTCATGCTTCCTGACTGGACTACCTCATAAGGCTGACAGCAGTCTAGTTGCTCAGGATCAACAAGATGAAAGTCATCCCATATAATCTCAAAATGTGTAGTCTCTCTTACTTCTATCAAACTTGTAGAGCTGGCATCCAATTCTGAGTAAATGAATGATTTGATCCTCCAAATGCCAAATAAACTTCTTACAAACAAATTCTCTTCTGGCCCATCCTTACCTAAAAGAGTACTTTGAAAAGATGCACCAAGCAGTAATTCACAAATATAATAAAAACAGAAAAATATTGCTGTTTTGATGCTCCTACTGTCATTGAGTTCCTGCTTGAGTTAAATTGGATTTACTTATTACTTTTTACCAGGGTTGCTCTTTTTTCAGCTTGCTTAGCTCTTCAGTAAACTAAGGATCTTCTCTGAATCAGTGTTATTTAAGGAGAGATTGTATTCCAGTGTCAAACCAAAGCCTTAGTAAACGTGCCTACCGGGGCCTTGGATATCAAATGGAGCCATTAGATTTCTTGGGCACATTGACTAAATAGGTGTTCCTCTCTGTAAAGGCTGCCGTGACTGCCAAGATCCATAGCAACCAGAGAGTAATCTGAAAATTAGAAGGATAGATATTAATTCCCACCACCCTGAGATAATATCTCATCTGTTCTGAGACAAAATCCAGATTCTATAATCTTTCCCAAGTAAAGCTTTTGTTTGTTTGTTTGTTTGGGCTTCCTGTAATGTTCATTTGACCAGGTGTCATGTGGTATTTCCAGAATTGACAGAATGAATCCTTAACTTTTCAAAGAATCAAGTGCCACTGTAAGCATGTTAGATATTTTTAAAATTAGTGGAAGGTGGAAGTTCTGAAGTGTGAGACATGTTTATTTAAGAATTAAACCAGAATGAATGACAGAATTTATTTCAATAAAATAAACCAAGCAAGGAATATTGTGGTAATTTGGTTACATGGTTATTTTGTGAATCATTTTATTTCTTTTTTTACTCAAAACATAAGATCCTATTTATAGCACACTAGTGATATTATGGATGGAAAAATGTGTATCAAAAGATGTAACTTACTGTGACATTTTTCATATCATGTGATAATATAACTTATGCAGTAATAATTGTACCATTTTAAAATATTTTTACATCTGCTCTGATACATGTTAGGGCATTCACAGTTGAAGTTTAGTCAAAACTTTCTTCAGTCCAAATAATATTATATGTTCCATTATGTTCCATTCCATCCTGTATTCTGGCATAGACCAAGATTTATTAGAGTTATGACCACTTTTCCTCCAGAACTTCAAGGCAACCTAACAAAACTTTTCCTTCCCATATTCTCCTATTGTAGGTTCGGTTGTGAGATAGTACTTCAAATCTAGAGAGTTCATTTAATAAGGAACTACAATGGGACTCTTGAAAGATCAATGCAAATTTATAAATTTAACACAAAATCAAAGCAATCGGTATGCTGCCTTGCAATGCTTCTGTTCATTTCCAATTTTGCAGAATTAAAGCAATCACAGAGAAAACTCTATACATTACTGTTCAAATGTGATTAGTTATTTTTTTCTTGTAATATAAAATAGAATGATTTGCAACATCTAAAAATGCTTTATCTGAAAGCTGACCCAACTATTTAAAAATGCCCAATGTAAATTTTTGGAGAACAGGGTTGTAGAGGAAAAAATAAATGATTAACAGTACAAGTCCAAACAGCAAATATGCACCACTGAAACCAATGAATGTATTTCCAAGTAAACATGCTAAAGAATAAAAATGAATCATCATTGTGAAGTTGTATATGGAGGAAAGCCAAAGTCTTGGAACTATTTCTACACCCGTTACTGATTCAATATCATTTGAATAAAAACAGAGCAACCTGTAAAAACAAATGTATGGCACAACCATTAAGTACAAGCAACAGTCCTGGAATCAAGTTTCTGTGCATCTCAGTGTTATTTGGTAGAAAGTATGAAATATATGAAATTAAGATTGGCATCTCTACCAGGGTCCAAAATACCTGGTAGAGGTGATGAAACTGGAGCACCCAAAGTACCTTTGCCTGGGGACCCAAAATACCTGGCGCTGCCTACAATGAGTAAGATTTGCTTTGGCAGGACAATTTGAAGATCAGAGTATTAATTTCATGAGTTAATTTTTCAAACTTCATGCAAATCCCAAGTGAATCATCCAGTAATTGATAATACTTGTTTATAAGTTGCTGAAAATCAAGGCTTGTTCGTTCAGTAATGTTTTTACAAAATTGTGATTTATTATTTCATTACTTGCAGTCAGGAAGAGTGATTAGTCATAGAATCCGCATGTCATTTCTTGAACGTTTTTGATTAGATCTATTAACTGTAATTTTTAGCATGTATAATGTAATGCTATGTTTATTTAGAAGGATAGCCCATTAGGTTCTTTGACACTCAGGTCTAGATAAGTATGTATAGAATATTTGCCTTAAAATAAAACAATTATAGATAAATAAATTGTATCAGTATTATTGAACTTCTTGAATTGTACCCTGATTGAAATAACCTATCTCAACCAGACTGGGGAAAATTTATACACTTCAAATATGATTACTGTATCACATAATATCAGATAGCGCTGAGCATCATTCCAGCCTGTTTAAAACATAGGTTGGATGGATCATTCATTCCCATCTGTGATCACAGCTCATTACTGTTGGCCTGCAAGATGGCTTATGAAATATTAATTTTTCTACAGATTTCACAAACGAAATGATGGATAGACATATCAAAAATGTATGTATGCTTTAATAGCAAATTATAGAAACCATTATAAACAGCAACCATCACAAAACTAAATCTTTCCCTTTTAATTCAGGATATACTTTTCATTAAAATAATTGTATGCATCGGTTAAAACATATCACGTTTTTTGCTGGTTATAAAATAATTACTGTGGAGCTGTAGAGCACAGAGCCAAGTCCTCAACAGAATCCTTGTTGTATCATCTGTGCAAAACCAACTGGTCTTCAGGCAAAGATTTCATTTTTATTCATCCAAACATTACACCTTTCAGACAAACAAAACACACTAAATTGTACTCTTGCTAAGATTTCATTCCCAGTTAATTGTGTATCTTCACAGAATGACTGGTTGATTCAGTGAATATAAAATTAATGAAATCAAAGTTATAGATGGGACAAGAGAAAGAGGTAAATAAAAAATGATATATACACATGCATTTCCAACATGGAATTTCCCTTCCAAATTTAACTGAAAAGTTTATGTGAGAGGATAATATAAATTTTAACATCCAGACTGCAAATGCCATAGATCTATATATTTTTGACAAGGATTTAAAAATGCTATGATCACAACTATTGGGATAGTGAGCAGGTATTGTGGGATTGGATATATTCTGTTTTGTGACTACCATTCTATTTGTGAAAGTGAAATCCTACTGAACTCACCTTACAAAACTCAACTCACACAAACCTAACATGCAGGGTTAAAAAATCTGGTTATAAATTACTGCTCTCAGCCTCTTGCCATTAACCAAGATGGTTTAGGCTCTGTTCCCTTCTTGTTAAAGGTTAAATAAAAAGCATCTTCAACTATGAACCCATTCTAATAGAGTTTCCATGGTACCAATGTCTAATTTTAGGCGCCAGCCACAATTTCTTCCATTCCTCCCATGATTTAAGCATCTGGGAATGTGCTCTGGTTATCATTGCTGGCTATTAAATGCATACAACTATATTTTTATCTTAATTGTATTATGATTTTACTTTTGTAAACCACCTGGAATAAAACTATATGTCCAGAAAATATTACATCTTTCAAAGGAAGGTCAGTCATAATTGTTAGTTAAGACTGCTAACACCTGGCCTTGAACATTGCTCTATACCTTTAAAAATTTAATGAAAGCAACATGTTCAGCTGGTTCTAGATAGGCACCTGGTGAACATTTTCCTGAAATATGCCTATTAGAAGTACATAAACACTATTTAAGTCAGGAAATGACACGTGTAGCCAGTTAATAAACAAGTGGAATGCTTCTGTTTCACCCAAACTCAATGATGACTGAATTACATTTTGCTTTGAATCAAAATCTTGTTGCTGCTGTTTCATGAAGTACCATTCTAAATATTCATTTAAAAAGCAACATGGCTTGTATTTTTTTTAAAAAGACAGTTTCTTTCTAATCTACTTAGTTGAGGTTTCGTTCTGAGGAAGACTTGGTATTTGTAGTGGAATGAATAGAAAAGAGTTATTTCAGAAATGTTTTGCAGCTGAACATTTTTGAAGGTGATAATGAATACGATCACTTATAAAAATAGAAATAAGGGGGAAAATAATTCTATTCATGTTTGAAAATTGATAAGCACCACTGACCACATTCCGTGTTTTAAAAGTTGCAGACATCTCATAAATGAAACAGGCAATAAGCAGATGTAACACTTGCATTGATACTTAAATGATATCAGTGATACCCAACCAGGGTTATGCAGGTTTCCTGTAGAACGGGCAGCAATATGAACACAGTATGAGCTCTTGTCAGGTTCACACAGAAACCAGAAAAAGATGCAACACATAGTGAAACAGCTCTTCTCTTTTCTATCCAGATTCCATTTTTTGGCCTCCTGCAGTCAGCATTCTCTGGCCATTAATTATGCTAACTCCTAATCTTCTGTGCTTGGGGTTTCTCTACCATATAATTATATATTATTTTCAAAAGGTCTCTGAGAGATCTTAGGCTTAACTATCATATACAGGGGGATGATCTATTTCATCTACAGAGTCCACACTAGAAATGAGGTCCTGCCTCTAACAAATATATATATCTGTCTCTCTGTCTGTCTGTCTCTGTCTGTCTGTCTGTCTGTCTGTCTGTCTGTCTGTCTGTCTGTCTGTCTGTCTGTCTCTATCTATCTGTCTGTCTGTCTGTCTGTCTGTCTGTCTGCCTGCCTGCCTGCCTGCCTGCCTGCCTGCCTGCCTGC